>CH002875.1:27817-41863 GCA_000149265.1 Ciona savignyi
TTTTCTGCAATACAAAGTCAATGAGATAAGTGTTTGTCGTCAGCAGGTTTCTTTCTGTAGTTTTGATGTTTACTGCCTCTCTAAAAGCTGACTGATACATTTCATTTAGGCCAAGATTTAAAGTTCAAAATATTACTTGGAATAAAAATGACTAGCGGGCCGCACAAAAATAGGGAATGCGCAGGGATTTTTTTATCGTCACTGTCGGCTTACAGAGTTTTTGCGAGACGGGCTGTTCACCAAAAAATGACGCATGCCACGCTGTTCACCAAAAAATGACGACACGCCACTTTTTCAGAGGCGACACGCCACTTTTTCGGAGGCAACACGCCACTTTTTCCGAGGCGATACACCGCATTTTTCAATAAAACTGTAAACCCGAAAGTGTCGCATGCGACACGCCATTATTTTCAAGGCGATACGCCACTATTTTCGATGCGACACGCCACTATTTTCGAGGTGACACGCCACTTTTCAGAGGCGACACGCCACTTTTTTGGAGGCGACACGCCACTATTTCAGATGCGACACGCCACTTTTTTCGAGGCGACAAAACATTTTTTAGAGGCGACACGCCACTTTTTCGGAGACGACACGCCACTTTTTTAGAGGCGAAACGCCAGTTTTTTAAAGGCGACACGACACTTTTTTCCAGGCAATACCTCACTATGTGTTATAGTTAAGTAAATTTTTTTTTATTCTCCTCTTGGTTGGACTTATGATCCACTTTTTCAGAGGCGACACGCCACTTTTTTCGAAGCGACATGCCACTTTTTCGGAGACGACACGCCACTTTTTTGGAGGCGACACGCCACTTTTTTCGAGGCGACAGGCCACTTTTTTAGAGGCGACACGCCACTTTTTCGAAGGCGATACGCCACTTTTTCGGAGGCGACACGCCACTTTTTTAGAGGCGAAACGCCAGTTTTTTAAAGGCGACACGACACATTTTTTCTAGGCAATACCTCACTATGTGTTATAGTTAAGTAAATTTCTTTTATTCTCCTCTTGGTTGGACTTGTGATTAAATGTGAGCAAGATAGCAACTCTTTTTTTAATAATCCATGGTCATTTTTCATATTTATTTGTCCATGGCAAGAACTTTTCACCCGTATGATACATAATTGTAAATGCAAAATTCTATTTAAAGGGGTAAATGTAATAACCCAGATAGATGCCTTTGAATTATACTGGACAACATAATACTCCTTTATTATCGTTATATAAAAGAGACACATGTCCCTGTATTGCTGTTTCCTGCTATAATGCACGTAATAAGAAAGTGTTGTAACTTGTAATCTTTATATTAAGAATGGATTGTGGTAAATATGGTCCTGCTTAAAAGCTCCAGGACAAATATAATCGCCCGGCCGGTTAGCTTACGGGTTAAGTGCGTCGCCTTACAATCGAAAGGTTGCAGATACGAAACTGGTCGCTAGCTAGTTGGTTGTGTCCTTGGGCAAGGCACTTTACGGACATTGCCTGGACCCAGTGGATGTGAATCATACACAACACAGTGCAATAGCTCCGGTAACCCGACGGTGGGCGCGAGGTGATCTGACGATTGCCCGTGTGATAACCCCCTTGGTTTTTCCATTCACATGGATAAACATGAATATCCTATCCTATCCTATCCTAGGTGTACAATGCCACACTTTGGTAGAGGCTTAACCATAGGTCCAACCAAGGGGAGAAGAAAAGAAATTTACTAAACTATAACACATAGTAAGGTATTGCCCAAAAAAAAGTGTCGTGTCGACTCTGAAAAAGTGTCGTGTCGCCTCGAAAAAAGTGGCGTGTATGCGACACTTTCTGGTTTATAGTTCTATTGGTTTTTGCAGTGTGTTGTGTATGATTGAAACGTCGCTTTAATGAAGTAGAACTATCAATTAACTGAGTTTTTAGAAAAAAACACAACTAGTAAACGACAAGTTCCCAACCTCCAACCATTCGGCTAAAAGGTGACGCACTAATCCACCGAGCTTTTCGTTCGGACCATGCACCCTCTGTATGTATAGACAGAGTCTGTGGTCGGACTAATGCTGACAGTTCTTTGGAATGACTGTATATTAAGATCAGTATATATTAAGTAGAGTAGGAACGTTTAACCGAACAAACTAAAATGCACTATCTATGAAACTAATTTCGTGAACATATATCTTAAGGCTAACCCTGCAAAGTTCTGTCTTTCTAGAAAGTAGCACAATTTATTGATTTAACCTCACAGATCTGGCGAGCTAACAAGCTTTAGCATTAGCAGAGACTTATGTTTTAAACAAGCAAGATCTTAAATACCTCCACTGGTTAATTTGTATACTCACACTACATACTATTCCGGTCTCTCGAAGAATCTTTAAGATCGAATGTGTTGAAAGATAATGCTTGTACAAGATAGGATAGGACATTCATGTTTATCCCCGTGAATGGGAAAACCAAGGGGGTTAAAACACGGGCAATCGTCAGATCACCTCCTCCGTCGGGTTACCGGAGCTATTGCAGTTTGTTGTGTATGATTCACACGTTCCTTCAATTTGGTAGAACCCACTAATCCGCTGGGTTCAGGCAATGTCCGTAAAGTGCCTTGCCCAAGTACACAACCGACTACCTAGCGACCAGTTTCACACCTGCAACCTTTCGATTGAAAGGCGACGCACTAAAGCGCCAGACTAACTTGGGCTACTGTTGAATTGCTGTTCTTTTGCACACCATGTCACGTATTCGTACAACAAATATTGATATTCCCCTGGTAACAACTTCGACACTTCTCACAATATATTTGCACTGTAAATATAGACAAGACTGTTTCTGCGCATGATAGGACTAACAAATTGATTCAATGAAACGATTTAATTAATAAAGTTACTTTTTAAACATAGCGACAGCGCCAGGTTCACTGATGTTGGATAACTCAGTCGAAGTGCTTTGACATACAGACAGCCCGCATTCACCTGGCCAACGTCATTTTAAAAGCATTTAGTTCACGTTTTGCTGCAGTAATTTTTTGTATTTATTCCCTTGTCAATGCTGTACAACACGGCAAAAATCATTTTCGTCTTGGTTTAAATTTTCGCTTGCTGAACTTTTTTGAGAAGTTTGGTTTTCTGGTTTTCTCCAAGGCTCGTTTGGCCTCCCATTTTAATTGTTTGTGACTGGAGCGATCTTTATTAACCAACGTAGAGCTTGTACCACTATTTGACCTACAAGATTTCAAACATAATTTAATTTTTAAACATTAGTTTACATAAAAGTAAACTGAAATATGTTGCCCAAAAAGAATAACATACTTGTCATTGGCGTTTTCCTCCATCATTATATTAAACTTATCCAGATCATTTTCATGGCGACGGCGTTTGGTTGGTGGCTTGGATTCTCGTGAGCTGCCTTTGTTTACTTTTCTTTTACCAGTTTCTTTTGGCCCTGGACATAATTAATTCAAGAATATGTCCATGGGTACACTTATTTTTTATTTTTTATCCTGGAAACCAGGATATCGGTCAAATTCAAAGGTATTTTTACTGAACACTAACACCACAACTCAATGCTGGAACCCAAGCAATGAGTGAACAACGTTGCACCAGCTGTCTGATGGTTGCCAACACAGCGATATGCAATCAATGTTTAAAAATTTAAATTACGGCTGCTACCACTTATACAGCAACCAAAATACATAAATCAAAAAACAAAGTATCATCATGAATCGCTCGGTGGTGCTGCTCATATAAGTTCCCCAAACTAGATTTCCAACCCAACAGGACACAAATAATACCAATTTAAATCCAAGGAAATCAAACATTTCAAGCAATGAAATAGAAAAACGAACCAGAGTCAAAAATCCCAGCCTCATCTAGGTCTTCCTCTTCTAAAAGATCATCCTCTCCTTCTTCCATATTGAAGCCATAATCCTCTGTTTCTAGAGTTGAAATTTTAAAATAACCACATGACAACAGCCAGTTCGTTACAACTATTAGACTGCAAAATCCATTGACTGTGCTGTTACATTTCGTTAATATTTTCCCAATCAAGCAAAAAAAGAGATGTTTATCATTTTGTTTTAGCTTAATAGGAAACATGAAATAGGATGTTTTTTTTTATTCCAAGCATTAATCCAACATCATGTTATACTTTTCCCTAACCATGGCAACACAATTTATCATACAACCAACCATTTATAATTAACTCACTACATTTTTTTTTCTAAAATAAAGAATCAGTTTTTTTATTTTAAAACCACTTAAAAAATTAATTGTTGTCATCATTATACTTGACACATTTTTTACCTGAAGCCTGGTCTTCAGATCCTGATTCTCTATCAGAATCTTCCTCATTAAACTTCTCGTTTGGAGCCGAACTTGAAATATTATGATGGTCATAAAAAAGTCGCCAAGTCCCAATCTTTTGCATTACCAAAAAGTCCAGCGCCATGTTTTCGATCCAAAATTATCGTTATAAATTCATAACACAACCAAGTTTAAAGTAAAAAATACAAAGTTTTAAAAATATCTTCACACTTAAAATACCTTTTGTTATAAATTGACTCTGAGAAGTCGAGTTTGTTGTTCTTGGCTTGGCCGCTCATAAACTCATCAAACTCTCCGTCTGACACACTCTCTATATCACTGTCTTCTTCTGTTTTGTCGGCCTTCGGAGTTTTCATGTGGCTTAGTTGAGAAAAGTACCTGGAAAGCCAACCACATCTGTGTTTAAATAAGGTTTACCTGGATTGAAACTATTAAACTGAACACTAATAAAGAGGAATTATGCTGTGAACTGCATATGTGTAAATAACTCAAATATTAAATATTTATACAAGATCTATTCAAATAAGGCCAATTTCACATAACCATTTTTAACTAGGGCCCACTAAAATTAGTCCTATTTAAATGGTACCTATTCAATGGACACGTATATCACATTTTAAAGTTTGCCCAATTAATACCAATAGTTGCAAGCTGCACTAATTCTGTTGAGATAGCAATTTTTTCAACAACACAGAAAGCAAAATATATATTAGGAAGTTAAAGACAATTTAAAAGGCTTTCAACTCTTATGATGAAACGATATTAGTACACTTTTCCACGGAATTCCACCTGTGGTAAAATACTTCATCCGGAGCTAAATTTGTCTTCTGCAGAAATTCTGGTGAATTGACAGGAATTTGGGTTTGGTTGAATGCGGCATGTCGACGTCTGTGGTTCGCTGATAACAGGCGGACACTTTGATTTGCCTTCTTTCTTGATGTCACTTCCTTCGACTTTGGGTTACGGTAAACAAACCGGTCTAAAAATCTAAGCAAAAAAAATTAGGATGTTCATGTAGGTTGATTTTTCACCAAGGAAGCAAACATACTTTAAAGATTATCTTATGTATATACAAGTTTAGATGTAAAGTTCTGTGTCATAATCGCACTAGTTTGACAATGATGCCACTGAGATTATTAGATTAAAACAGAAAAAGAGTAAAATTGTTTATATATGACAAATGTTTTATTAAAAGAGGTAAGATTAGAAAATCGATCAAGCAGGGTAAAGAAAATCTGATTCAGATCAAAAGCTTTTTAAAATGGTTGGACATTGGACAAATTATAAGTAAATAAAAACAATTATAAATATTGGGTTCTATAGTGTATATATTTTTGTAGGCGGGTACTAACATTTTTCTTACGTCTAGCTTTAAAAATAAAATAAATATAAACTTACTTTATTAGTGTATAGTCATCCAGCGGGTCTCCCGTTCTGGTGTCCGAATCGGTTTTGCTTTCATAAAGTTCTTTCGCATAAATAGCGACAGTTGGGTGAAAATGTCGTGTCATAGAATGGACTTCCCACAAATTGGTTTGATCTGCAGCCGCGTAGAGAGGGTTACGGTGCAAGGGGTTGTAGACGTTTGAGGTGTGGCGCATTGAGTCTTTGTGCTTATGAGTCCACGATGTTGCGTTAGTGTTAGATGGTTCCTTTGTGTACCTGGGGAATGTGATGTTTATCCAGAGAGGAATCAAACCACAATGTGGAATCAATCAACAATATCTACAGGACAAAATCAATCATGTTTGGATTTAGACACCATTTTGTTGTGTGATTTTACTTTAGTTTACTTGAACAGCAAAGCAAGATTATCATATTTAAAAATGTCATCTCACCCTGATTCAACATCAAATTCATCTTTTACATCAGTAAAGTGCTCCTCTCCATCATCTTCATCCATATTTTTGCTTCCATCTAATGACTTGGAGCCCAGAAAGCCATAAATAATCGAGGGACGCGCTTTGCACAGCTCGAACACCAAGGTTAAACAAGCAACAGAGTAAGGAGGAAGCTGCAGTGAGCAGGACTGGATCAAACGCTTGATGTAAGCCTGAACTCGTGGCTCACACACATCCGCTTTCATTGATCTACATTAGAAATGAATCTTTAAACACAAGGTATTTAATTAAAAACCTTTAAATGAGGTACATGAGGCAATAGCTCAATGAAATAAAAATCTTAGCACAAAACAATGATTTTTATTTTGGATACATTAACATGTTCAGGTGGGGATAGGAAAATACTGTATACTATATCCCTGAAACATGGGTATTGTCACATCACAACTCGGTAATAGTTAGTTTTCCATACAAATTTGAGTTTGTTGCATAAAAAACCGAAGCAGTAAATTTCTAAAAATAAAATGTTAAAATTGTCAATAATTTGCATGACCCAGAGGAACAGATCTGACAATTATATATATACACTTGCCAAAAATACACAACCTACTTTTCATCAACACCAAGCAATGAAATATTGTACAGTAAAGATCCATTACCTGTACAAGAGATTTAAAAACATGGGATGGCGTGGCGTGCATGTTGTCAGTTCTGGGTGGAACAAACTCGAGTAGAACGCGTTGTGGAATCGATCTGAAACTTCGTTGCGGGAAGTATACACCTGTGTGGGTGTTTTATGTTTACTTTGAGGTAACATTCATCACTATCACATGATCTTACAAACATTCTTTTAAGCACTCAAAGTTACACTGTTATTTATGAGATTCATTTTCTAATATATATTTGTAAGATTTAAAATCCACTAAAGTAACCTATTTTCAGTGTTGATCATCATAGACAAGGATCATCATCATAGAAGATACTCGGTTATGATTTTTTGTGATGGAAAAATAGGTGTCATATATCATGAACAGTCTGGATACCACTTATTCATAGTCAGGTTACAGAAGCTATTGCAGTGTGTTGAATATAATGTAGACATTGCTATAGTTTTTACCCTATTAAACCACTGGGTTAGAAACATCCTCGAACAGCCATTTGCAAGGATAGGCCTTTAATCCAGCAGCCGAATCAATTAAGCTGACAGTCTTATCATACCATTCAGATAACTGTTTATAAAGCAAAAGTCTACACATTTTTAGTGAATATATTAAGTGATTATATTACTTTATTACGATTGAAATTGCTTAGTGTGCAATCAATTGAATTTTTTGGAATAGTAACATGAAATTAAATCAAATTTAGTCTGGTTTTATATAAATAGGTTTACTTCACCTGATAAAGCAAAACAAGAGCTTGTACTGTTGTACTCAGACCAGCGACATGAACTGTTTTAAAAAGCACGTCCAATTCTTCAATTATTCCTTTATCCGAAGAATCAGCATAAGGAAAGGCTCTGTTTACACCTGGTGTTGCAAACAAATGCACTTCATTTAATCTTGTTGTGTTCATAACATAAGAGAGGTAGTAAGGGGTACAAATGTACCATTTCCGTGCAATTTATGATATTAATTTTTTTTACTAAAATACAGTGATTAAACATAATGTTAATCTTTATAAAAAAACAAACATATCAACATACCAGTTAAAAGGGCACTTAGCATTTTCCCACTTGAGTCTTTCTTCTTCAAACTAGCTTTAAAAAAACTCATGTAGATTTGGACAAGTTTGACAGCGACTTCTTTTCTATAATAAGGAGTTGGCAAGTTATTAAAACAAGCTTAAAATCGATCGTCAACTGGTGTATTATTATAGGTGACATAATACTAAGGATTTAGCAATAAAAGCCAACAGAATATAGTTGCAGTTTAAAGTTATTTATCACCAGCCATCATAAGGAAACGTAAGCCTCGAATACATTTTAGTTGTTTATTATCTGTAACAAATGGCAAAAACATTTTTTAACACTTTACCTTCCTGTGCAGTGGACATAGCCTACCTGTCGTGCGAAAGCATTTGTGCACTGAGGAAGCAAATGCAGTAGTACTGTGCTCTCGCGGCTATGTTGGGTCGCAGAAGCAAATCCCGAACTGAGTTGATTACAATCTGTTGCATTAGCGGATGCTGCTCAACCACACAATTTAACATGTGCAATGCCTTTGACGCAATTTTGTACCTGAAACAAACATGCACAATTACACAGTTAAAACAAGTACATCATGGATTTTAAGTTAACTTGGACTTTAAATTAGTCAAGTATGGGATAAGGCTAAAACTGACACTATGCTCACAATGTCAGATACTCAGATAATGCATGTAAATCATTGTTAAATAATAATACAGTATGTGCAACAATCACTAATTTACCACAATAATAATACAAGCAGTAGCAGTATTGTATATAATTTATATAAAAAGGTAAAACATTTGTAAATTGTCACAGTTCCACACTTTATTTACCAAAAAAATATTTAACATAGAACTGTTAAAAGTAGCTTTTAGTATCACTTACAAATTACATTTGGTAAAATTTAAAAGCTCACTTTGGATCTCCAAGCTTGTTGACGAGTAACGATAGAAGGGCTTTTTCTTGCTCTGGTTTCTTTAGTAGAAGGTCCAGGGCTACAGACATTGCTGAAATATATTTAAAAACATCATTTTATCATCCAAGTATTTAAAGATGAATGGTTAAACTCAACTAAGTCAAATTCTGCAAGTCCATGGATTACTACTAAAAATGATATAGTTTTTAATTTTAGATAGCACTGCTCCGTACACAACTAATAATTAAATGGAATCAACATGATAAGGCTCAGTTCTACACAAAAGCCAACATCATCCATTACGATCTGCCATTTAAGTTTTTTTCAATAGTTGCCTGGCGACATTGAATGCAGATAAATGATAAAACAAACATGCCTAAAAAGCAAAACAAATTGTACAAAGTTTTAAAAAGAGACAATTTTTGTTCTACTTTGCGGCATTTTTTTCAACACTTTGTGTTTATAAAATTGAGCTTGGCAACAGTTGCGGACAAATTGCAAACCTTATTCTACTCTATTATATTCTATGTTATAAATCAAAGTCATAGGCCGGGTTCACACCAAAACAACAAAAACACTTTTGTCGTGTCGCACCGATGTTTTTCGAATAGCAACGCATTGTCTCTTATGCGCCGTTTTACACCAGTCCGATTTTGACGCAAACTACACTTTTTTTGTCGTACTACAAAAAACATGTTTTTCAGGAATATAGCATGCGTTTTTTTCTTACGACATGTTTTTTGTCGGACAAGTGTAATATTGTGAAATATCAGCATATACAATTGTTTTTTTTCTAATATGTAATACAGATACTATTAATATGGTTATAAATGTGTTTTTAAGTAAATACACTAGTTTTAATTATATTAGAAAGTTTAGGTTGAAGTGAATATGAACTAAAGGCACGGCAATTAGGCCAAGCCAGATATATGAAGTTTAAAATCAGTATCTTAGTCTTTTGTGATTAAATAGCCTAACAAATAATGCGTAACACTTGTTCAACATCTTAGTTAAGCCGGTTGTGTAGACTAAACTGAACAAAACCAGTACCGGTACTTTTAAATCACATTAATTTTTCTGATAGTGATAGAATATGTACTGGTTAATATGCATTTAGCCTATAGAATTATGGTGGGTCCAAGCAAACTTCAACTATTAATTAAGGAATTTAATGTTAAGTCGGAAAAATATAAGCCTAATATCTTCAGTCCTGCATAGTGTGTAAAGTGTTGCATTTATAAATGATACTTTCTGTAAATATCTGGTGATGATACCATTACAGCAGTACGGATAGGCTTAACAAATAGTTTTTACCCGTTGCCAAACTACCCGTTGCAATTTGGATGCTAATTCTAATACCGTATTAACTCGATTGTTAGCCGCCACAACTCTTAACTTTCCTTGTTTAGACAGTGAAAGACATAGCATCAGACAAAATACCATATCGGCATAGCAACAAATCGCTAAACAAAACAATGTAAACCGCCCTTAAATGTAAGCTGCCCTTGAATTTAAGCCGCAAACATGATGAAAAGAAAAACTTTATAAGCCGCGGCTTACAATCGAGTAAATAAAGTATTCAGAAAAACTTTTGTCAAACACTTTTGCACATAAAATGTTTTATTGCATTGAATGGTAAAATGCAATTTTGCATCTAGGCAATCATTAGATTGCCACATGCCATAAGTTCTAGCATCGATAATTATGTTGCCATAGTGAAACAAATATAATCAATCCTATAATGCTGTACACTTATTTTTTGGTATTGTAATTAAATAAAAACAGTTACATGTGGATTATGTATATTAAATGTTAAAAAACACCGGTATACATTTGTATTTACAGCATGATTGGACCAGTTCCAGTAATTCAAGTTCATCATCTGACAACACTGATGATACAGATATGGAAATATATTTTGCAATAAAACAGTCTAGAATAACAACTTTACTTTTGCAAATTAGTGCTGGTATCTGAAAAGTACATACCAGAGGGCAGAGGCTACAGAACAATGAAGTGCCCAAAAATAACAGAGAAAAAAGAAACCAGAAAATATTGCACACAAATAACCAAGGCAATGCTTTACTTTTTTAAATGTCGTAGTAACTTTCCAAATGATTAGGAGCATCCCGATAAACATTTTGTTTTTAAACTAGATTAGCATCACTATTTAACTAATTTACATTTCTGTATCCATTTTGTGCTGAGTAGTAAATTATTGATGTTAATTGAGTTATTTCCATTTTATTTGTCATGTTCATTGTTCCGCCTACAACTCTTAACTGCTTGTTTATATAGGTGATATGAACTGTGAACAAAAAGAAATGTCATTGTTTTATTTGTACAAATAAAACCAATACATTTATCCTACAATGTATATATCCGATTTATTGTTTTTTGGTTGTCATGGTCCAAAACATTGGCACCACTTTAAATTACTATTCCACAGTTCTTAGGTTGGTTCTGGTATAAAACTTGGTAAAAGAACAACCAAAAAAATAACCTAAGACACCTCTAGTACAGTTTTGGCAGCCATGTAGTGTACAAATGTTTATGTCAAAGGTATTCGATGTTAAAAAAGTTAGGTTGTTTTACTTTAAAAATGTGATTTATTTCCAGTTCTATTAGCATGTTTAGTTTATCCAAAATAGGATTTATCCGAGTTAATTGGTGGACTACTATGAGATAGATCTTTACCTTTATTTACATATAAAATTCTTAATATAAGTGTATATCCATACTCACGCAAACCGTCGGCCTGAAACACGTTTTGTTGGTGTGAATCGACCAAAACAAAAAACACGCTTATGACAAAAACGTTTTTGTCGGACGTACAACAAAACGTCGTTCTAGTGTAAATCCAGCCATAAACTCTTGTGCGGATAACATAATATGAGAATGGCTAAGCAAGGCATAATCCGAATTTTTTATAAAAACTGCAGGTAAATAAATTTTGTACAAATAAAGTTACCTTTGGTTTTTGAAACTTCCATTGCATCATGAGACATGGTTGTGATAAGTTCAACAATCAACACACACAGCTCCTTTAATTTGTTCTCAAATATCCATGTAATTAATCTGCTTCTGCAACCATCTAGTGACCACTCCCCGCTGCAATCTTTGGCCTATAGGAGATGGTTTGTTGCAATTTTTAGAGGTTTCGTCAGTGTATCTGTTGCGAACTTTAGTGCAATCAGTAGAATACATTACTATCCCTTTTTCAGTGGAATGACAACTAAAATTATATTTATATTTATTTAACGTATACTTAGCTAAAAATATTGGGTTTAACCTTAATGTCTACATAATATCATTTTTTTTAATATGAAAAATATTTAAGCTATGACCGATATTCTGCACATACAAAAAAAATAAAATCTCCAACCTGGCATAACCTCAACCCAACTCTATAGGCCAAATTGTCAATCAAATGTATAAAGACTGGGATATTCAAGATTTCAATTTCTTTTCAATAAAAAAATATAATTCTTATTTTGATCTTACATTACACAACACTGATTTAACCATTTCTGAATTTTATAGTGGTTAACCAACAATTTATTTGTTAACTAGTTAATCTTTATTATTAACTGACGCACAATGGTACAGTACCCAATAAATACAATAATAGTAAGTTGACAACACCTGTAAAGACAATGTCAAAGTGTTTATAGCTTGTTGATTAAACGTTTTCAACTTTCTTCCATTTGGCAATAGATCACCAAGCAATAAATCCCGAATAGCCTCTAAAGCTGAAAGAGAAAAAGGGAAGTCTTCATAAATGTTTATTATAAAAATGTTTAAAAATTAAGATTATTAATTATTCAAGGTGCTAGAAATTTTACTGACCTGATCTAATTGTGGTATCATTATCCCTTAGACGACGACGGTTACATATATGTAACCCAAAAGGTGTCCCCGAAAAAAAAATGCACAATTCAGTCGTTTCTTGGGGGATTTGCGTAGTTTTTATATTTTTTGGAAAGCATTTGAATAGATTTTTCGAAATAACGCATAAAAACATAACCTTCCCTTTAAAACATTTTGAGTAATATTGCTCCAAACATTTTTCTTCAAAATTTTTGTATCTAGTTTAACTTTTAGCTAAAACATCGTTTTTTGAGGTTTTGGGGAGTTAAAATAATTGTTACACCAGTTGCTGTGAGAATAAAACTAGCAGTAGCCATCTTTGTTTTCGAGTTTTCCAGTCATTTTCTTTTTTTCAACGATATATGTAAACATATGTGTATATTGGGTTTTTGCTAATTACTATTGATATTTATTCATTTTTTCGCCTTTGTTTACTTTTGTTTTTTAATTATTATTTGATATTTGGAAGAAATATGGCAACTTCGCGATAGTTTACAGCCGATCAGGCTGCCAGCATGATCGAGGCCGACAGTGATTGTGATGATGAAATGCCATATTTGTCAGTTTTATGTGACGTCTTTGACGTCGTTGACGTCATTAAAAAAAAACGTATCTTTGTAGGAAATTTCATTTTGAACAACTTTGTAATACATTACTATTTTCTACAAGCTACCAGTAACGAGTAATTAGAGTATAAATTATTAATTATGACGTCATTACAAATACTACAACCACTGGCGCCGAACACGGGTGTGCAGAGTACGCCAGTCTACCCTGGCATTTTGCCAGGGTATGCAGCATCACCTGATTTTTACCTGTTTCGATCATCAGTTCGTCTACATTAATTGCCTGTCTGTACTACCAATTCAACTACGCAAGACATACAAGCGTCGCAATGGGAGAACAAAGCGTTTTTTTGTGTGTACATAAGTACATACACGGTAATTTCTAGTGCTGTGCCGATCAGGATTTTTCACGATCATTAAAATCCTTGCCGATCCGATCGCTATCTAAATTGCGTCCAAAAAACGCTTATTTTCTGAGGCGAAAATGCAAACTATGAGAGAAATATAGTTTTACTTCACAGCTATAAATCGATTAACTGTTATTTACACTACTTAACTGCACAGATTAAGCTTAACCTAAAGCTTAAAACATATACAAATTTTATACGGTTTGTGGTAAAACATATAATATATATATTATTATAATCGATATATAGCGTATTGCGTATATACTTGGTCGCACTTTTGCTGTGATTATACAGGGGCGATTGCGTCAATAAAACAACAACTTAAGAAACAACCAGGCGCTTTTATAAGGTATTTAAAGATATATTCCAAGCATAAGTTTTATATTAGGTAGCGAGTGTATTAATGACATTTAGGAAGGCTAATCCGTTTCTTTTAACCTAATTTATTAAGCAATCTTTGG
>CH002875.1:42550-63188 GCA_000149265.1 Ciona savignyi
CTAATTTTATTTTGTTTTTAGCTGGAGATTTTATTGAAATAAGCGCGACGAACGAGAGGGCTTCAAATTATTTAATGAAACTTTTACTAATCATGCCGAATCGGTAACCGCTCGAATTTTTTTTTTATCGTTAAAAGCATAGTTTGAAATGTCCAAGAAACACATTCCAGGGCAAATTAATGGTAAAAATTTTTTTTGGCGCGGCGGGGGCGAGATTTATTTTCTCCCAACCCTGGCATGCCCTGGCTTTTCGTATGTTCGGCGCGCCTGACTACAACGTCATCAAAAAAATAATACCAATTTGTAGAAAATTATGTACTGGACAACTTTGTAATAGATTGTTTTCCCTAAGTCCAACAGTATTCGCAGCAAAGAGGTCAAAGAAACCTTACTTAAATGCCAAAAACTGCAAAAGTTCCGTCGTCGTTAAAGGGTTAAAGCTTTCAATTTGGCAATTAACAAATTTTACTGCACTTTTTTCACGAAACAACCCTTTCTATTGTTAAAAAATCCACAGTACAGGGCTCTACATAAAGATTTAAAAGCACTTGTCCTACAGGTTTAAAAGTTTTTATAAGCCTAATTTATTTTACGACTTTATTATCACCCGATGCAAAGATTGCTTATCAATCTTTATCATATTCGCCGCTCAAAGCGACCAAGTGTTAGTCATTATCATATATTCGCACTAACAGAGATAGTAACGAAATTTTAAGGTTTTAGCTCTTTTCAACTCGTCTCACCGCTGACAAATCCTTATTGTAACAAAACCAACGAAATAGTACGAAACTCATTCGCGCACGGCGATATACACGGCGGTGAAGGATAGTGAAAAAAGCGTTTAGTTTGCATTTTTAACTTATCCCGTCGGACAAGCGCCGGGCAACATTTACTTGTCCCACGCTATAAATCACCTGTCCCGGACAGGCGGACAAGCGCTGTATGTCGAGCCCTGCAGTATCCAGTAAGTTTTATAAAACATGGCAACAAACCCATAAAAGCTTCCCTTTTCCCCTTCTTCTTAGACATGGAACATAACTGTTCGAAAGAACTGAGGTTGTGTACTGGAGCCTCTTGTACCATTAGTGATAAAGCAGCCACCCGATCAGAAAGTGTGCCTAGTGAATATTAAATTAGGAATTTAAAACTTGAAATTTAGTTGAATAAATTGACAGTGAATTTATACGGCAACTATCCAAGTAATGATTGATCTTAAAAACAAACATTCATTTAAAAGAAATCCTAAATTAAAGAATAGTTAATTAAAAAAAAATTTAAAGAAGAAGGCGCTGGGTTAATGGTTAGGACTTGTTGTGAAACCGTTCAAAGGATTTTTTGTCATGGTATGTTTGAAGTTGTGGCTGAGCATTACTTGCTACTAACGCACAAATTACAGATCTGCGAGTCTAGTCTATTAAACAAATTAAAATTAAATACATCATCCTACCCGCTTTAGCAACAGTGTTCATCCATTTCGCATTTCCACTGGATGAGACAATTCTACTTTCCGATTTATTTTTGTGCAGCATCACTTCATTTTCGTACAACTTGTTCCCATATGTTTGGAGTATATCTGCGTATGGTTTTGTCAACAAGCCCTGGTCGGGTGGGTCATTGGTAAATATCTCATGCCAAAGGGAATTAGATTTAATAAGGAGTTTGCTTGGCATCTGGTCAAGATCAATTGGAAGTGGAGGAAGAGAATCAACTGTGCCGGACACCTCCTTTTCTTGAACTGATTTCTGAATTTAAATATGGTAATGAATTTAATGTTAAATGGTTTCGTGTTAACATACTTTTTTATGCATTGTAATAACAATCCAATTGACTATATCAAAACAAGACTTACCAAACTTTTTTTAGGTTCGTCGCAGTTTACTTTGGTTTCTTCATGGTATTTGGAAAATCCAAGCTCTTTTATAAGACTTTCAAATTCTGATTGCTATAAAAAAAGTGATATAACACAAAACCCAAAAACGATTGATTTCAAAGATGGTGTACAATACAAAAATGGATAAAACCTTCTGAAACTCCAGATATGAAATTCTACAATAATTATTTAGCTTACATTAAATGTGTCTGTATTTTGAGTGGATTTAGCTCCACTTTCGACATCTTTTAGCATCTCATAATCCTCTTTATCTCCTCCAAGAGCAATGACATCTTTCAAGTTAAATTCTTCCTCAGATTCAGTTTTGGTTTTACCTTCTTTTTTCATGATTTATCAATATAAAGTAGAAATTCTGCAATATAGGATTAAAATAACTGGCTTAATAATTTAACATTTTAACTGGTTTGCATTAAGGAAATATTGAGCCATTACCGAAGTAGGCCTATAGATAAACGGAGTTAGTTTAAATATATTTCTATTTTTTGCATTGTTTGTACATCAATATCTCTCCAAATTCACAACAGATTAACTAAACTGAATTATATTTATATTATTACGCTGTTACATATAGAATGAACAAGAAAAGTAGTTTTTGACTAGGTTAAGTTTAAAATAAGGATAGTACTTATGCTTAACTTATTTAATTTATTCTTGAACTAGCACTGCACCTTTAACTCTACATTGCTAATAAGTGGTGTATTTTAACGGGTGTAATGATAATTCATCCTATATTTCGTCTGACCGGTTAGTCTGGTGGTTTAGTGCGATGCCCTTTAGCCAAAAGGTTGCACGTTCGAAACTAATCGCTAGCTAGTTGGTTGTGTACTTAACGGGCATTGCATTAACACAGTGGATTAATGGGTTGTACTAAATTAAAGGAATATGTCTCAATTATAGGGTACCTCTAAATACTACAGGACCGCTTGGATCGCTTGGAGCGCTTGGATCACTTAGATTGCTATTGAAAGTAATTCTAACCCTGACCCAAACACTAATCTCAACCCCAGAACTAACTTTAACCCTAACCCTAACATTAATATCATTGCTTTTGTAATTACGAAGTATAGTAAGCGATCCAAGTAATTTAAGCGCTCCATGCGATCCAAGCGGTCCAAGCGGGGTGCCTCTAAATACTACAGGACCGCTTGGAGCGCTTGGATCGCTTGGATCACTTAGATTGCTATGGAAAGTAATTCTAACCCTTTCCCAAACACTAATCTCAACCCCAGAACTAACTTTAACCCCAACCCTAACATTAATATCATGGCTTTTGTAATTACTAAGTATAGTAAGCGCTCCAAGCGATCCAAGCGATTTAAGCGCTCCAAGCGATTTAAGCGATCCATGCGCTCCAAGCGGTCCAAGCGCTCCTGTAGTATTTAGAGGTACCGGTCCAAGCGGTCCTGTAGTATTTAAAGGTACCGTCAATTATACAACACACTGCACTGGCTCCGTTAACCCGACGGTGAGCGCGAGGTGATCTGACGATTGCCCGCATGCTAACCCCCTTGGTTTTCCCATTCACGGGAAAAACGTATGCATCCTATCCTATACGTATCAGTCACACACAAATCGACAATCATGTACGTACAATCTTTCACTTTCAGGTTATTTAACACTTAAACCTTGTCAGCGGAGATGGGTTTGCTTTTGGAATTTCTACATTTGTTTACACCAATTGTTTTTATTTTTCTCACTTTACTAATTTTACATTAAGTAATACAACCATAATCCAATAAAAACAAATGCACTTTTCAATAATAATAAAAATAAAACAATAAATAGTCTCACGTTTTTAAATAGCAATTCTGGGACTCTGGTTAAAGTTCTTCCCCATGCGTCTCTTAAAACGAGGTAATTTCCCCAAAATGGAAATGAGATCTGATCCACTTTCGGATTTTTCTCGTTCTTACGATTATCAAAAACTGCCAATAAAAAAACTTTCATTTATAAAAACAGATTGTAGGGTATAAGTTTAAATCTGAGATGTGATTTTTTAGATCATTTTTTTCTTTGATGTAGATAAGACTACCAATATTATTTCTTCAGTGAAAAAAACATAATAGACATTATATTACATTTTGTAATCAATTTTTTTATCCGGTTAACCATATAAATTATTTCTTCGCTTAAAACTTATACGGGGAGCAGGGTTGCCATTTGGCCTTTTTCACGGCTCAAATTCTGTCAATGAAAATTTGGCCCCTTTTAACCCCCAAAAATTTCGGTTCCCGGACGCAAAAAAATAGTTTGGCCGTGCGGAAAAATCTGGTCGAATTTGGCCGTATAAGCATATTGTCAAGTTTTTGGCCGAAGCGTCATGTTATTTTTACGCTACAGTAGAAAAAAGGAAAAAAAGAGAGACAGTATATGGAAATAAATTAATATCAACTGTCTCATTCACAAATCACAAAGCTGATTATGACGTTTTAAAATAAAATAATACCGGTAGGCATTCCTATAGTATAAGAACGGGTTCGACAAATCTGGAGGGAAATAAAATTAGACAATTTTTCAACGAATAAAGAGATAAATGGCCCAATTGGTTAAATTAAATAGTTTATTTTGCACTTGATACAAATTGGCCGAATTTTGGCCGTAAAGCAAAAGCAGTTTGGCCGTGAAGCGTACTTTGCGTCTGGCAACCCTGACGGGGAGCGCTATTAAGGTAACCGTCAGATTACCTTGTGGTGACTCGATGCTTTCGGAAATTAATATAATGGTTTGTGTATTATGCTCACGTACCGGTATACATGGTATATATTGTATGTAGAACACGTATGTGAACGACTTTTTTTGCTAAAAATAATTTGCGTCGTATTTAGGACGAGTACACCGCTCTTTGTATTTAAAATGCCAGCAGTCAATTTCTACAATTAAAATATGCGTCGAATAGCCTCCCCTTGGGGTACATCTGTACTATATATTGTTGTGTTTGTAACGTTCAATATATGCCACCAACCGCGTTACTATGCGCTGCATTTTCAGTAACAGAATGCAGCTTACAAAATAAATTATTGCCGTGCGTCTATATTCTGAATACTATATTGCAAGTTACTGGAGTAAGTAGACAAAACCGACATTGCATGTTTTAGGATAGCCCAAAGTGCATTTTTGGTTGAGCGACGAGCAGCCAAATGCACTTGTCCCGATAAGAGTATAAATAAAGCAAGGGTGCTAAGTCAGTCAAAGGTTGCAGGAATATGGTCATCTCCAGTTACATCAACATTGGTCATCTGTAGCATTTCGTATAGTATATATTTGTTTTAATTTATGTCTAAAATATTTTGTGTTTTAACGTCGTTTTTTTGCGTTTCAAGTTTACCGACTCTCACGTTTTATTACTTTGTACGTAATTATCACCTTGTACGGGCCTTTTGTATTTTTGCCGTTTAAATCATTAACATAGTTTTTTTCACCCAATTCCCACAGTTAGTCAAACGTGCAGATGTGAAACGTCTCGCACGTAAACTTTGCGCACCTTGTAAATTCCCTATATATTCTGTAAATTTAAATAACCTAAAAATGTAACCTACAATAACGTACTTGAGATAACTTGCGTCATGCTGTATAACGTACCTTAGACTATCTATACAATTGGCGTCATGCTGAATGACGTACCAAGTAACTTGAGTCGCGAATAAACCGTATATTGAATGAGACGCAGAATACAACTAAAGCGAATCAAGAGTTCTAGAATTCGAGTGTAAGATCAAGACTTTATAAATCGTGGCTACAATAATTATTTGTAGGCGATCTGTGGAAAGTGAATTCATAGACTTTCCGCTGCGCAGCTCGCCAGAGACCGTAAGGCAGCCGGCTAAACTAACCCAGCCAACTACAAGCTATCAGCTTTTAAAAAGCGCGAGCCCACACATCTCCAGTCGGTTGTGTGGACATTGCATTTGCTAATAAAAATAAATAAACGTCTTAATTATCCTATACGTATACACAACACACTGTATAGCTCGACCAAACATGACAGAACGCGCAGGCCAACGATTGTCTGTGTGGGAACGCTACCTTGCTCGTTCGTGTAGCAATCTGTTGTTTGCCCCTCGTGATATTGACGCTTGTGTTTTTCCATTCTAGTGTATAACCATAGAGTACTAATAAATTAGTACTCTATGGTATAACAATTTATAATTTTATTTGAATAAACTAAAGTACTTGCGATGGCATTCTTAGTTTTAGGCCACGAACTAAAATTTCCCTGTTTTTCCTCACCGGCAGCGGTTTATGTATGTTTTGTATACGAAAACTGTCGCGAGTGTTATATGGATACTTACAGGGGACGGATAATTCGGTAAGAGTGCCAGCCCGGTTAGGTAGAAAAGGAATGAAAGTTTGATTACGGAATCTAAACCTGATACTATTTTTTTAACCGGATGCTAATTTTTTTTCGCTGTTTGGTGTGCTTGAGTGATCAGAGTATGGCAACCGTTGTTTTTCCCGCTTTATTTAAAACTTCATATTATGTGACAGGAAAAATTATCCTTGGGGATTTGTAATAATAATGCTGTTGTAAGTATTAATTTACCTACAATCAGTGATTGTCAATCACAGAAATAAAACTTAAATTTAGTGTCTTGATTGCTCTACACTTTTAAGCATGTCTACGATTACTGAAACAAGTATTGACAATGAGGATTTAATTAAGCTGCCAACAATTATTGGACCACCACTGACACCCCAGCAAAGGGAATCTCTTGCTAAAGCAAAGAGGTATGCCGTACAGGAGAGCGTTAAACATGTACTTCTAAAACAGCAAACCCAAGCAAAACTAGCAGTCGAAAATGTGTTGGTCACAACAGCAACACCGCCTTTGCCTGGCTTTCCGGCTGGCCTTGGTAGTGAAAACATGTATCTACAAAAACAACAAGCTCTCGTGCTTATGTGTAGAATATATGTAGGCTCCATATATTATGACTTAAAAGAGGAAATTATCCGTAATGCCTTTTCCCCATTCGGGCCTTTCAAAACTATAAACATGTCATTTGATCCAATTACTGGAAAGCATAAAGGATTTGCTTTCATTGAATATGAAACCCCAGAGGCTGCTCAACTGTCATTGGATCAAATGGGTGGTGTTATGCTTGGCGGTAGATCTATTAAAGTGGGCCGCCCTGCTAACATGCCCCAAAGTCACCCGGTGATCGATTTACTCTTGGAGGAATCTAAGCAGCAAAAGAGAATATATGTATCTTCTGTGCATACTGACTTAAATACGGAGGATTTAAAGTCTGTATTTTCAGCTTTTGGAAACATACTGTCTTGCAGTCTTGTGCCTGATGTTCTTACAGGAAAACACAAGGGCTACGGCTTTATTGAGTTTGATACTCTACAAGCAGCAAATGATGCTGTCACATCCATGAATTTATTTGACCTGGGTGGGCAATATCTGCGTGTTGGGAAAGCTATTTCACCAGTGGGTGTGACTATACCTGCAGGTAGTTCATTTAGTAATACACCTTTGCCACAAAACTCAGTCTCTCCTGCACTTCCTACCACGGGAGCTGCAATCCCACGTCCAGGAGTTGTTGTCCCACCTGTGCTTCCCAAACATACTACCTCTCACATTCCCCCTCCCGGGATTGCAGTGCCCACCACAATATCATCACAACTCACCCAGCAAAAGACTGCAAGGGAAACCATGGAGCTGCCGAACACTCTTAGCGCACAAGAAGACGTAAAACTGTCAGGTGTCGAAGCGAGGCATATGATTATGCAGAAACTGATGCGCAAAGAAGAGGCTACCAAAGTCATGGTGCTCCGAAACATGGCGGATGTAGAGGACATTGATGATGATCTAGAGTCTGAAGTCACAGAAGAGTGTGGAAAATTCGGATCAGTCAGTCGCGTAGTCATTTACCAAGAAAAGCAACATGAAGCACCGAATTCTCCGGTTGTTGTGAAAATTTTTGTTGAATTTACAGAAGCAGCGTTTTGTAAGAAAGCAACAGAAGTGTTGAATGGACGGTGGTTTGGCGGGCGAAAAATTGAAGCGATATCTTATTCGCAGCATAAATTTGATGCAAATGATTTAGCTGGTTAGCATTTTATTGTTGCTAGTTGTCGCAATAATAAGTGGGTCTGAAAGCTTCATTTCCTTAGTTTGGTTTGAAAAATAGCACAAAACTGTCCTTTTTTACTGCCATTTTATTATTATAAGAGTTATTTTTGGGATATTCATTCTGATTAATCTATGTCTGGAATATGTTTGAAATCAAAAATAGTAAAAACTTGTACCGGTACTACGATTAATTTAGGATGATGTCGAATACATATATATTTCATTTAGTACATGGCATATATATATATATACATATTAATAATATGAATTGCATTAAAACATACAAGTTTGTGTATAGGCCTACAATTTTTAGGATAAATAAACAATGTTTTAAGTTAACATCCTGATATTGAACAAAATAACATATATTTTATAATATACCACATTGATAACATGCAATCCGCTGAAGATAAAGAAGATTTTGAAAATTTTTTGTCTAAGGTATCAAGTATAGGTAAGTTTGGTTTATTTTTTTGTTTTCACGATGAATTCACAAAGCAGGACCTTTGTTAAAAATTAAAAAAAACGGCAAAACGACAGTCGTTAAAACATGATAAAATCGAATAAATTATTAAGTTTCGGTATATTTAGACGTGGCCACAAACCCACATAAAAATAAGTGCAGAAAAACGATCCCTTTAAGAAAAGCTTTTATACACCTACTAATTGTTTGTATCTATATAAACTTTCCTAATATGTATTGGACTAAAGTCTAAATAAGTAAACTAGGATAGGATAGGATATTCATGTTTATCCCCGTGAATGGGAAAACCAAGGGGGTTAACACACTGGCAATCGTCAGATCACCTCGTGCCCATCGTCGGGTTACTGGAGCTATTGCAGTGTGTTGTATATGATAGACACTCTCCTTCAATTTGGTAGAACCCATTAATCCGCTGGTTTCAGGCAATGTCCGTAAAGTGCCTTGCCCAAGGACACAACTAACTAGCTTCCGACCAGTTTCGCACCTGCAACCTTTCAATTAAAAGGCAACGTACTTAACTGCTAGACCAACGGCCGGACAATCTATATATATAACAAGCCATGCACATTTTAACTGAGCAATAAATTAATTTAGCTGATGAACTCTACATGGCAATAAAGAATAAAATTGATTATATGCCGCTAAAAAAGTTAACAATGAATTATTTAAATCAGATGAAATAGTAAAAGGACTTTCATCTGATGACACCAACAAACAAAAACAAGCATTGAACAAAGCTGATATCGAATTAGAAAAATTAAACAAAAATAAAACTTTCGACAAGACATTTATCAACAAAGAAGCCTACAGCAATGAAAACGTATGTTGCAATGTAATAGTATCATGCTACCGTAAAATATTTGCTATTTTGTCCTTATTTATGTCCTTGGTGATGCAAATTTCCTTAAATTAAAAACAATTATTAACCCTTTAACTGCCGCTGTCGACTCAAGTCGACAGCGCCGAAAATTACATAAGTAGAAAAGTATACGGCCGATTTTGATCAGTGAGATGGCGCTGGAGAGCTGAATAATTTCTGCGTTTGCCAATATAAGATGATGTATAGGTTTGCATTTGATATTTTTTAGTTATTTACGTTTTAAAAAATGATATATATATGTGTGGTTTTGGTTGTTTTAATTAGTTTTAATTTTGGTTTTAGTCCCCGATTAGTTTTCAACTATTGTCGTCATGGTTCGCTTGGTTAGTTTGAAAACAATCCATTCGTTTTTGGCTTGTACATTTTGGATTAGGCTATTTTTTGAGCTTATGGAGGTTAAAAACAGAAGAATCTGTCCTTTTGTTAGCTGATAATGATTCTGAAAGCAGTTGTGCTTCATTTTTGAGTAGTTCTAGCGATGAAGAACCTTTTTGAAGATGTTTTGCATCAGTTTTGTTTTGCTGTGGCTATGTGTTTGTGTTTTATTGGGCAAAATTTTTTTTTGAAAATTTTTTTTTTTTCGATTTGCGTATTACGACGTCATCAGTCAAGTTGTGACGTCATCACAAAAAGAGTAGTACAAAAATGTTCCAAAGATAATCATAAATAACTTTGCTACATACTGTTTTGTTTGTAAATGAGAAAAAAAGATAGTTTTTGTTGATCTAAATAGTAACACATGACGTCATTGCAGAATGTATGACGTCATCGAAATTTTATTAATGCAAATAAAAAGAAAATTTATTACTGAACAACTTTTCTGTTGATCATATCATGCTTACATCAATAGTTTTGTGTACAGAAGCTTCTAACCTAAGGCAACTTAGCCGAAAAATGAACTGAAAAACAGCCGGCAGTTAAAGGGTTAATAAACTTTTGTGAAAAGATCTCCGAAATTTTTGTGAGTAAGAATTCACTTGCGTGTGCAAGTTCACTCGAGTAACACAAATCTTACATTTTAATGCTGCTGTAAGTATTATAGACATGCCATGTGTATAATAAAAAGGTTATACTCTAGTTGAATAGAAGTTTAGCAGATCAATACGTTATTTGGGATGCATTTTTGTACCATGTAGTTTTATTCAACAACTTAATTTATAGATGACTTTAATCTCTCAATTTATGGCTATTTATATGATATTAATTTTGAAGAGCTTGCAACTGCAGTTATTAAAATGGATAGATATTGCTTTTTTTAAGGTATATTTGCGATGTAAAATGTTTTCCAGCTGGCAAATTTCTCTACTCAACACACATCCCAAGAAGATTTTCTTGGCGCACTAGAAGCAGATTCCAGGCGCCGTACAGCTGCTAGAAAAGAACGACACGAAAAAGCCAATCTTCTAAAATATCAGGGTAACCAGGAATACAAGAAAAACAAATTTTCTGAAGCTATTCAACTATACACCGAAGGAACTAAAATTGCAAAGGATTTGACACCTCTATATACCAACAGGGCAGCATGTTATTTAAAGTTAGGTCAATGTGAAGAAGCAATATCTGACTGCGATTTTTCTCTAAAGGTAAATTTACTATTAGAGCACATCGTTTTCTACCCAGCTAATATGGGTCTACATTTGTCTGTTAAGGTATGTTTGATAGAGGTTTTTTTATTTAGATAAGTATTAAATTGGAATATGACCAAATTCTACTGTCCAAACTATATATGAATATTTTCAACTTTGCCCAAACTCCTAGTTTTTAAAGATTATTATACATTTGCTGGTTCTAATAGACCTATAGCATTTACTTTTTTGGCATATTTTCCAGATTGACGAAAAATGGTCTAAAGCGTTCGTGTTTAAAGGAAGGGCGTATCAGAAAATGCATAAATTCGATGAAGCAATTGCTCAGTTTAAGGAACTATTGAATATAGACGATAAAAACTCTAAATTGGTGCAAAGTAAGTTGGAGATCTCACATTCTAATTAACTTGGTAAAAAAAATAACAACTATTTAGGTCTCTGAGTGATACTGATATAATAGTTAAATTGCACCGTAGTATGTTCCTTTTATTTATATATGCTAAATAAATAATTTGTTTTTTATGTATGTGTTATACTTCACCTAGTCCTACAGAATTAAAATGACAAAAAGGTTGCTGTATACAAAAAAAACAATTTTGTATAATGTTTTCAGCATATATATTTACCGACAAACATCTAATTGTAATGGATCAATAAACTTGATTTCCCTTTTAAAGCTTTTTTAAAGTGCAGCATGTCTTTTGTTAAGAAGTTTTTTTCACCTGGAATTTAGTCTTTGTATATGTCTGAAATGTACAATGCTTGGCAGCGTGCAGGCATCATGCGAACCATGTTGTTCCGGTTTTCATAGCAGAACCCTTCCGGTACCGTTCTATTTTTATTCAACCTCTTTTCTGCAGAATACATTAAAGAAGTTGAGGAAGATCGTAGAATTTACAACCTTGAGGTGGAAGCTGAGAAACACAAGGACGAGGCCAAACAGGATCCGGTGAACATTGAACAGGTGATCCAGACTCTGCGAGATCGAATTGATGCGGAGAAAAAAGTCGGATCAGATGTATCGGGCAGCCTTATGTACTATGCCGGAGGGTTAAGAGTGCTGCAAGCTAAACTAGTTGATGGTATGTGATTGTCACTAGATCGATAGTGAAAATTTCGGCCTGTTCATATTGGGGTGTTTGTAATTTCATACCAGTACTTAAAAAAGAACATTTTCTTGAAAAGGAATTGTAGCTTACCATTTCCGTTTTAATGGATTCAATGTAAATTCCATTTTTCGACTCCTTTGCATAAAAACATAATTCCTATTTTAATTAAATAAAAAAATTAACTTTTATTCAAAGGAAAATCCCGGACAATGTTCAGAATGCATGGAGGATTCAAGTTGTTTTCAGATGACGGCTGTGTTTCCACGTGTTTAAAATCGAGGTTGAATCCCACTTCATCCACTGTATGCCACGGGAGTGAACTGGTGTCGTCGGTTGTGTGTTTGCTCACCGCTGCATGCCAAAACGAAGCAGAAAACCTAAGAACCATGCTTGCTCTTCCTTCAATGCCTGATGTGAGTTTTATTTGAGCTCTCTACGTTCATCCAACTTCCAGCTGGATTTTTTTTTTATTATTCGCTTGTTAAACCTTTCTTGGGAAAATTAACGCCGTTTTTTTCCAGTTTAATTTTTGAAAAGCCATTTGATTTTTGAAACAGCTTTTTAGCTTTGTTTACTAATACATGTTAATTTGGTTTCATTTGACATTTTGTACTTTACCACCACCAGATTTTATTGAGTTTTCCAAACTGGCCGGATGACCAAGTAAAGCGTGACGTTATCACTTTATTTCACGAGTCTTCCCTTGAAGCTTCAACCAGAGAAATTATGATTAATGCAATGAATTGTGCAAGGTAGTGAGTTTTATTTTAAAAGCTGTTTGTACATAGTTTCGATTCTGTACTAAAATTTTAAATTATTTTATTAAATTATTGCGTGATTTCTGGTAGAGTCCTTTTAAAAGTTTTTAACAATCTCCTTCTGTACCAACTCAGTACAAAATTAAATTTTATCTGTCAATAATTCGAATTTATTACGCCAGGTTTGGTTGCTTGCTATTGAGTCCCAAAACACTAAAAGCTGATGCCAACACAGCTGCAGCTGCTACTCTCTGCAATTTTTCTTTGGAACAAAAGTCAGTAGATTTGTGGTTATACTTTACAAGAGCCGTAGCTGCTTTTAGTAGTATTTAGAAGATTTACTAGTATATAGAAGTAAGTTCTTAATAAGTAGAGTGTCATTTTCTCTGTTTCTGGATATATAGCAGCTTGCTTGTGTTATTGAAAGGACCAGACTAGAGCTGGGCATAATTATAAAATTATATTCAGTTACATGATTACGGACGTCGGAATTACGTTACGTAAGTCAAATCAAAATTACATAATTACGCATTTGTCTGTAATTATTTCAAACGAGAATTGAACATCGTTATAAATATATAATCTGAGCAATTCCTTGTCTTAGTTTTAGCAAATTAAGTTGTTTTATTCATTTTTGTTTCAGTAAAATAGTTTGAACCAACTGGTAGGAATAATCAAATTCGCGGTAAATACACATGATCTTGGATTCGCTCCAATTTTCTTATCAATAATCAGCGCAGTAAGACAAAAGGCAACGCCGCCACAATCTGCGGCTTATTTACTCGTGTATTTATTTTAACTCCAGACGAACTAACAGTCTAGTTAAGACTTTTAAGTCTGAAGTTAAATATAAACTTTCATTGTCTTTGGCTACCATTAAAATACACCCAAAAACTCGACGATTTTTGGTTGTTTGTTTAAATAACGATAACGTCATAAAAATTACGTAACTGAGCTGGCGTAATTCCGTAATACAACTTTGATAAATTACGCCTAGCTATAGACCAGACAAAAATTCCACTTGCTCCAGGACTTAGTAGTTTCTTGTCATGCTGGTTGGTCAAAACTGTAAATAATTTAAATTGAATCTACCTCCGTTATCCCAATTGGGTTGTAGATTCCTGAAAGCTGTGGCAAATGACTTTGAGGACGAAATGCTTCCTGCATTTACTGAACATTTAGTGAGTACTATTATTTTTCGACATGAGTCTTGCAGGTTAAACTAGACTTTAGGATAGGATATTTATGTTTATTCCTGTGAATTGAAAAACGCAAGAGGCAGGTTAACAGTGCACTGAAATTCGTCAGATTACCTTGTGTTCACTGTCGGGTTTCCCGAGCTAATGCAGTGGGTTCTGTATAATTGAGATGTTCCTTTAATTTGGTAGAACCAATAATCAATATACTGGGTTCAGGCAATGTTTGTTAATTTTCTTGCCAAAGGTCACAACCGACTTGTGGCCAGTTTCGAAACCTGCAACCCTTTGTCTAAAAAGGAACGCACTAACCCACAAATCTAATTGGTTACAATGTCTGCACCGTTTTCTTTGTTATAATACATATTAATATAATTATTTATAGCACACTGTCTGCATACAATAAATTAAACAAACTGAATGATGTAATAGTAGTCATGAGCTTGTTCACTGTTCTGGGAATACGACTATAATTGTGTAATTTTCAGTAAATTCCTTACCTCAACCACTCCTTTCTGTCATCCTCTCTCTGTCCTGCGCCAGTATACCCAAACAATTAGATTTAATATCATGCATTTTACTACACGATATCTACTGTCATGTCAAACTCCTACAAAGACTTCTCCCATAGAACGATGTAGGTACTGCTGATTATGAAGCACTTACGCTAAGGATGAGATGCATTGTTCAACTAACGGAGCATCAGACTATCTGCTCTGTGGTTGCCCATAGCAACAAGGTCATGGAAAATATCAGTGCAGCGCTGGTAAGTTATTTAATAAGTTTTGTGCATTTTTTTCTAAAAATGAAATGTCAAACAAAGTTAAATTATACACACAAACACATTTGCAAAAGTACATGTCAGTCAAGTATGGCCATGTCTTTTGTACTTAAGTATGTTTCTTATGTACATATATCATGTGCCTCAGATATGGACAGTCATCTATGTCATTGTTGCCAATATTCAAACTTACAACTCGTATGTAGTTGTTTGCCACCCAGGGAACAGTTTGGATTAGCATCATGACATTTCTATATACCGGATCAGTCCACCTTAAAACTCTACCAGATATTGTAATGTGTAAGCTTACGAGAGCTAGTATAATGCAGGAAGCTTACCAAACTACATCACTAGTTTACTACTAATTTGTTAAGTGCCCTGCCCAGGGACCCGATCACAATATCTTTGATGGCTAGAATGACACCAACTCTAAGACCACTTAGATTTCGACCTTTGCACCACACCACTGGGCTAGATGTTACGATTCCATGACACTAACAGGAGCGTTGCGTGAAATCGATTAAGAGTGGACTTTCGAACCCATGTGCAATGGAAGAGACTCTTCAACTGACTGCAAAAATTATTCGATTGAAACGGATTTCCCCCTTCTGTGAATCACTTGCTCTTCTGCTCCACTCGGTGGTCATTAAGTCCAAGGAGACCGGTTTACTTACGGTATAAAATTTCATCTCTTATCAGTATCTGTTGACATCACTAAGAAGATAAAAAAGTTGTCTATTTACTGGTATAAATTTCTTTTGCAGAAATGCTTGAGTGTAATGAGTCTGTGTATGGAAGGCTCAGTGGAACGGACTAAAGCTGTGTACGATGCACATGGGAATGGACTAGTGAAGCAGCTTTACAAATTAATGAAGGTACTTTGGTCTGCCTGTATTATTAAACATTCCTGGCTGTCACAACATGCATGGTAGTTATCACAATTTAACTGTGCATATAAATTAAAATATATTCTATTATATCCATGTGGTGACAAAAATGCATCATCTTGGTAAAATATGGAAATTCATAAGATTATTATGTTTAAATTTTTATTTAGTGATGCATAACTTAAGCTTACACCACCAGCTTATGTATATTGCAATTCTTGTTAACTGTGATAATGTGTACAACTAACTGACATAGAGTATTTATGTTTTATTCCTATTTATTAAAAATACAAGGTGATTTACGACAAATCTTTAAATTGACGTATATATAAGTTTTCTTACATGATTAACCTTCAGATTACCTGATGCCCATCATCGGGTTACTGGTGCTATTGCAGTCTGTTGTTCATGATTAAGACATTTAGTCAGTTTTCGCTGAATTTATTAATCCACTAGATTCAGGCAATGTCTGCTAAGTGCTTTGTCCAAGGACAACTGACTAGCTGGCGAGTTATTGCGATCCTCCAACCCATTAGCTGAAAGGCACTGCACTAACCCTGCAGGGCAACTCTCAGTTTTATCGACTAATTTCTTTCTTTGTTTAGCATTCAGACTTTGCTGTTGTAACATACAGTCTGAAGATAATGTGTTTCATTGGGCAAAGCTTCCATGCAGCGATAGAATATTACACAACATTAGACAAAGGTATGTTTAAATTAGTAAAACATTTAGTACCTGGACATGTGGTCTGTAACATTGCTACTTTAGACACAGGATAGGATTACATCATCTTTACCCATGTATGCACTCTGTCTGTGTAACACACACATCTAACACCTCTGATAGTCCAGTACCTTATCAAACACCATTGCAGAAAATCAACTGTTATTACCTTCACATTTATATAATTTAGTCTAGCCTGGAAAGATTGCTGTTACGAAGGTAATCGATGCAATAGATCCAAGAATTTTAAAGATGGATCGGCTGTTAACTATAGCCACACTTAGACATCAAAATTTCCAAAATTATAAATGTACATTTAGAAAAAAATGTTTTTTGTTTTAGATTACACTGTGTTAAGACACCTACTAATGAACAGCAACAGTGAAGGCACATCTTATGTGAACCAGAGTCATGCCGCCATGCTTTTTGGCGTAATAGCTCAACTACCAAACGGCCTGGAACCAATACTTCGGGTAAACAAGCATGGAGATTTGGTCCGGCATCTGTTAGTGCTATGCAGGGATTCCAACAGCAAACATTGCAAAGCTAATTGTGCTATCACACTGGGAAAGATGGCTCAAGGAAATACAAGGTCAGCTTAGTATCATTTCTTGTTAAGTAACAGCTATTATTAGATTTGGACTAGTTCACACATAAGGAGATGATTGATAGTTAAACTAAGTCTCTTTTTTCCTGTGTATAATTTGTCAGAGTATAAAATTGATACCGAATTGTTAGTTTATTGGCAACTTCCTGAAGTATCATAATTCTTCTATGCAGATTTTTGGAAGAACTTCGCAAACACGATGGAATCAACATACTGGCAAGAAACAAGCCACCAGAAGAGTTATTGGAATAAAAAGTTCAAGCCAATAACACTGATTTCAACCAAGCAAGTTTCCTATTGGTTTCCCTCTATACGGACTGGAACAACCACCCAGTAAACTATGTATCCTTGCTGTGATGTTTGTAGTACAACACTTTTATTTTATAGTTTTATATTAAAAAAGTGAAAGTAAAGTTTTTATGAATTTATAGTATTCGGGCAGGTTAGCTATTCAGTTGTAATGTGTTTCAGGATAGGATATTCATATTTATCCCCGTGAATGGAAAAAAACCAAGGGGATGAACACATGGGCAATCGTTCAGGCAATGTCTGTTAGGTGACTTACCCAATGACACAACGGACTACCGTTCAACCAGTTTCGAAACTTTAACCGTTCGGCTCAAGACACTGTACTAAAAACTACTAGACTAACATGTCAGATCAGTGTAACCTACGGATCTCAAACCAACCAACCCTATTTCATTATATATTGGGAGTATATTACTAATGCTTGTTACTATGCCCACTTGATCGCTATTCCGAGGTGTTCCCAACACAATGGTTTCAAATTTCACCAGAACCAACCAACTGAGAAGCTTCAAATCAACATTATTGCCTAGTTATTGAACTATGTAGCTGAACATATGGCTTAAAGTAGTAATAGGGTGGAATTCTAGACTATGCTGCACTAGAACAAATTGGGTTGTGGCTTGGAATGGGTTTTAACGACTTACCTAGCTCTAAACTATAACAGCAGCCAGATTTACATATTTTAAGTTTATTTTAAACATAACAATAGACCCAGCCCAGTTTCATTCCGGTACAGAACAATTTTAACTAAATTTAATAAAGTATTATTTATTTCGCACTATTAATCGAAGTTTTTAAATTGAGTTTACCTAAGGAAGTGCAAAAATCTGTTTTACACCATAGTCAAAGCAAAATTCACACAGCGATTTGGCGTAAAGCACCCCTGCAATATCCAGAATCATGATCAGAAATCCTTCACTTTTCTTGGGTTTTCTTCAGAACCAGTTTGCAGCTGGGGAACACCTCAACAGCACCGTTTGAAATTTTAAAACCTACTTACCATTTTCCACTATACCAAGTTGTGGAAAAATGTTTACCAAAAATTTGGGAACAGATTTTTAAAACTTACCGTATTCCAATTTTTAATTGAAAAATTTAATACTTACTTCAACAGTTACGGCCTGTAAATTTTTTCCTGTGTGAAACGGTTAATTTTAATTATTTAACCTAGTATATTATACTTTAGGTCTCACAAGTTGACCACATTTGGTTTTTCTAAGTTTCAATTTTCCGTTTTCTTAAAATTAGCTTCAACATTTCATTCTTCGAATTGCTAAATTTTCTAGGTTTTCGTTTTCAAATATTCAAGTTTCGAAATTTTCAATCTTCTACAACTCTTGCCACTGTAAGGTCGGAAAACAAGAATGAGTGTGTGCATGAAAAGTGGGACAAAAAGCGTAAAACTGTGGTTCGGTTTATTTGACATAAGTTTTGGACATCACTTAAATTACAAGCTAGATTTGTACACGTTACTGTTTAGATAATTATGAAATCAAAAGGCAAACTTAAAATTCGACAGGTTTTAAAAACAAGTGAAATATAACCACATTCAAGTTGACGAAAATGTTCGCAAAATTTGGGGGCAAAACGAGTATTTATACCATCAACGTTTATTTTATGCACAAAAAATGGTATTATAGGTTCAAATTGAAGGAGCGAAATACACAGCAGACTGCTAACAACGTTTTATTTACAACAGCAAAAAGAACATGTTATACTAGCAGTCAATAATACCTACATGAAGGAAATGCAGTTCATTCAACCCCAATTTGGGGAGCTGACAGGCATTCAATCATATGCGGCTCAGTAGTAACCTAAACCACAAAAAAAACAAATGTTAAAGGATGGGATGTGCCAGTTTATTACTTCTGGTTGGTTTTGAAAATGCCTGTTACAGTCTGGTTACTGTATGAGTATCTAACTAATATGTCGCTATGTTCACATTAATGTTCCGTATAGTTCACGTCTGTCTAGCAAGCGACTGGTATTGACCAAGCTGGCTTAGCCATTAGACAGTCTGCTTCAGTGAAACATTTTACTTAAAAACCAAGATATAATTGGACATAAGTACTGGTAGACAGTTAGTATAATCACAGTCTAGTACATAAAATTTAATACTGATTCATGTTAAAATTTAGCTACTTGATATAAAAATTTCTTAATTTTAAAATTATCCTACAATACATTTAGCCAAATTGTTAATCTCAGGAAAAGACATTGTGAGGTGTATACAAAGCACTTACGGTCACGTGGGGATCTATCCCGATAATATGGTGAGGGTGATCTGCGACGATAGGGTGAAGGGCTCCTTCTGTAATCTCTTCTATCACGATAGTCATCTCTGTATCTGAAAAACAACCAATCAGTTAAAATTGCAGGATCCGGTTTGTACGAATTCTGAACATGACGGGCAACTGAGACAAATCCAAAGCGACTGCTTATGACATCAATTAGATAACAATGATTTATTTAATGAATTTGTTTAACCTGAAACATATTTTGTTTATACTGAAAAATACACAAGCAGTGTTGTTATCTTGACAACTAAAAGAAGGTGACAACAAAACACCTAAAGACATTTTGACTATTAATGAACAGAAGCTTTACCTGTCCCTGCTATCATATCTCCCTCTATCATAGCGGTCACGGTCGTTAGATCGGTCGTAGCGATCTCTGTCATAACGGTCCCTAGATTCATACCGATCACTCTCTCTTGGACGGGCGTAACTGTCAATATAAAAGTCACATTCAAACTCCTGGTTATTGAGAAGGTAGGTGCATACACACATTGAGAGCAATACAAATATTCAAAAATAAGCTGATTGGGAAGGGGATATCTCCAGCAGTCACTGAAATTTGCTCAAGATCGTTTGAACTACAGATTATAGGGTCTTCTCTACAAGTACAAATTTCAACATTGAAAATTTTCGTTCCACAACTTGCAACACAGAATACTCACGGCCTCCCCACATACACCCCGGGTGTAGGTGTGTGCGCTCGTTTGGTGATTGAAAAATCGACACGAATATTCCTTCCATCCAGTTCCATCCCATTTGCCCTCTCCTTTGCTTCTCTGGCGTCTTCATCATTATCGAAATAAACAAATCCAAAACCACGAGAGCGGCCAGTCTAAAACCAAAGTTGTTTAAGTAAGAATGACACAAATTTCCTACAAATGGGATTAGTGTAGAATTGTTTTATCGGTCTGTATGTCATCTTATATATAAGGTTGGTTGGATAGAAAACAATTGGTTTTGTAAGTTATTTTCTTGAAGAAAGCAATACCTCACACCCATTGAATTATTCAGTGAAAGTAAAACTGTAGAAACAACCCACTCATTTACGTAATAGCTT
>CH002875.1:64513-93502 GCA_000149265.1 Ciona savignyi
TGATATATTTCAGAACTAAGTACAAGTGTAAATAATCAGCAAAAAGTATTTGATAATAGTAACAACTTTTAAAATAGTTTATATTAAATTCACAGATAGCATAAATTTGTTCAAATATAAAATCACCAAACCACAACTGCTTCAGTATAATAGCGCTTATATCACAGCATTCAGGATATGACATCATAACATACCCGGTCTCCAATATGACGTTTTCTCTCAGACATTGGTGACCTGCTGCGACGACCTCTTGAATAACTACGCGATCTGAATGTGTAACAACCTGTTTAGTTCACTAACTTCATGCTTGTATTATATATAAAACTTTCTAATGATATGTTTGTTGACTACAGAAAAAAATTACATTAGATTGATGTACAGCATGCATGGTTTTGAACTCTTGATTACAATTATCATAATGGTAAATATAATTTAGGATATTTGATGTTAAGAAAACCAATGAGTCTGTTGCACTTACAGACATATCATATTTAAACCACACTGTAATAAAACAGCAGACTTTGGTAACATCCGGCATAGTAGTGCATGAATTGCACAATAGCTTCACTTAATTACTTGGTCTGTAACAAATAAATAAATAGGATAATTTTACACATCTTGACCTGCTCCTGCTGTCATATTTTCTTCTTGGAGTTATACTTCTTGATCGGTGCCTGTGTCGAGATCCAGACCGTGACCTGTACTCCACATAAAATAACAAAACATTTAAAAAATAACTAAAACTTTGCTTGGCAACATAAAAGGTTAAATGGAAATTCCAAAACTCAGTTAATGTATGTAACAGAAATGTACAAAGCAAAATTTATGTTCTAGGACATTTATACCCCCTTTTCATTAAATAATATTTACTTATATATTCTTGTCTTTGCATACTATAATATAATACATTATTTTAAAACTGGTATAGCCTTTAAAAATACCATTTTACAACTACTGGCTGATTTGCCAAACCTAATTGTAGAAATTGGGGATTTTAATCATGTTGATTTTATCTATAAACAAAATAAATTTATGAGGCTTCAGAAACCTAAAGTAACTTTGTTATGACACTTGCCACATCCAATTGAATAAAACATTCCATACCTATATGATGGAGATCTGGATCTAGAATAGGATCGCCGCAAACTTCGTGAATTCTTGGAACCTCTAGAAGAATCCGAATCAGCAGAACCTGATCGTGATCTCGAGCGAGACTGTTTGATAGGGCTCTTTGTTTTCTGTAAATTATTTTGGTATAGAGTCAGGGTAATTAAATATTTTGTTTTATTAGGAGGTAAATTTATATTTAGTTTTGCTTATATTATGGAGAGTTAGGGGTAAGTGAAATTTAACATTTTGTCCAGACAGTTCCAGTTGAGCTTAATCAGCAGTCAGCCATTAGAAGAAATATTGCAATAGCATACTGTGTGAGAACTATCAGATGGAAGATGCAAGTTTTTTACTAAAAACAACTTGGTACCTCTAAATACTACAGGATCGCTTGGACCGCTTAAATTGCTTGAAGCGCTTACTATACTGTATAATTACTAGGGCTGTGCATTGGTTAACGGTTAACCGACGGGACGCCAGTTAACCGTTAATAAAATCGGTAAACGGTTAACCGATTAGTGCTCGGCGTAATTACGAAATTACGGACGCCGGAATTACGTTACGTAGGTAAGGATGTGCGAGTGCGACGTTAACGTGGACGTCAGATAACTGTCAATGAAGTCAATAAATGGTTAACCGACTGTGTTCGTTTTTTAGTCTACAACAGCGCATGATAACAAAATAATTTATATGGTGGTTATTCTTTTTTAAAGACCATGTAGTTGCCTTGCAGTAGGCCTAGGCGTTGCTAACCGCAGCGCCGCTTTTCTAACGATTCGTCGCGGTGTTTATTGCTTTGATCGGCGGTTTGACCTAGGGTTACGTTGACCTAGATTCAATACAGGACCTCTGACGCACTCCCGCGAGCGTTTTTCCTATGTTCTTTTCTTTGATCGGTTAACCTTTATAAGAATCTAGGTTCTTGCACGGCCCTAGTATACAATGTTATGGCCACGTGTATTAATTGATAAAAGTAAAGTCGAACAATAGGCAAACTTCTAATTGTAAAACTTTAGTTCCCATAATAGACTTAATATTTTGTCGAATTAAGCGGCCAGTTCATGCGGGTTACCGATGTTTTGACTAGTGCGACGTACGATAAGAATATAAGATAAACATAAGATGACGGAAAGTGGCCTTATCTTGTGAAGACACCGGCCTTGCGGCAGCGCAAGATAACAATACACGCTAAAAGCAGGTTGTTTTTATAACGCCGTGAGGTCAGCTTGCATCGTTACATCGAGTAGGGAAAATGCCGATTTAATCGGTTAACCGATTTATTTTTGGATCGGTTAACCGTTAAGATTTTTTATGAATTTGCACAGCCCTAATAATTACAAAAGCCATGATATTAATGCTAGGGTTGGGGTTAAAGTTAGTTCTGGGGTTGAGATTAGTGTTTGGGACAGGGTTAGAATTACTTTTCATAGCATCTAAGTGATCCTAGCGCTCTAAGCGATCTTGTAGTATTTAGAAGCACCTAAAACATCTAGCTTCGCCCTTTGTTACAAAATATGTTGGTTTGATGGTTGTAGACATTTTCTTTGTGAAGTGCACCTTTTTGACCTAGGTTTTGCATGATTTCTTGTCAATACAACATAATTCTTAGTTTAGTTTATTCATTTTTTGCCCCAGTTTTTAAAAATAGCAAACGAATATAATCACGATCCAGAAACGGGAAAGACGGCAAAACGAACAGTCGTTAAAACACACCAGTAAAAAAAATGGATATAAATTAATAAATATAACAGACGCGGCCGCCAAACCTAGGCGAAAAAACAGTAATAAGCAAACAAAATTTAATTAAGACCGAAAGATTCAGAGCCCTGAAGAACAGTGTGCGGTAAAGCACGACCAGTACTGTACTCTTATACTATAGAATGGGAATAGACAGAATGTAGGTAGGTACAAAATAGTTTAAAATCAGCAGCTGGCTCCATTTTGGCTTTGTCTACACACTTAACCAACACCACATACTTATATCCACTTTAATGGGTTTTAATAAAATTAAAGAAACATTTTAATTGTAAACAACACACTGCAATACTTCGGTTACCCAATAGTAAGCACACAATAATCTGAGTGTGTGATAACACCTCTTGCATTTTTCTATTTGCATAAATTATGAGTTTTTTAAAATGTTGATTTCAACATTTTACAATTGCATTAAAAAATTGAATACAAAGTTCTTTAAACCATTTTTGCAGAAATCCTGGTCGAGTTCATTAAAAATTATCATAAAATATTTTAAATTTTCTGTAGTATATAATTATATATACCGGTACTTATAGAAATAGCCTGGCAGAAATAAGTCCTTTAGTTATTAAGAGAACCGAAGTGCTGTAATCTTTTTTTATATTATTAACTTTAAGAAACATTTTTAAGTTTTTTAGCATCATATAAGAAGTCGTCTATTATATTTAAATATGGAATATTTTGTTAAGTTATATTTGGCTACGAATTTTTTCCATACTTACCGATTTATATTCTCCTGCTTCGGTATCACTCATGCTGATTGTAAACTAATTCAGTTCAGTTTACTTTTAAAAATAACGGCCTAGAAATATAAATTTTAACGATTCTCCCAGATAAAAACAACTAAATTGCTAAGCTGTAAAACTACCTGTAACAAACCGCTATTTTGTTCGCAACGAGCTATAAAAAATACTGCTAGATGGCAGTAATTACCAACTTTATGGTGGACAGACGTATTTTCCTCATAAAATATAAAACTTCAAGTTATATGTGCTTTTCTATATTTTTTTCTAATTTAATTTAATATATTCTTATTCATGGTAATTAAAATTTAGTTTTTTGTGCATACATTTTTGTGCGTTTTTTAACTATTTTTTTTTTAAATACACAGAACCTGTTTGTGCGCGTTGAGTCATTTGTGCATGTCGGCGCCCCCCGTCTTGTTATGTGAATTTTCATTTAATTAATATTTTAAGCAGCATAAAATTAAACTTTTTAATACCTATGCAACTCTTTTTAATGAATTTACATCTAGCGGTAAAAGTGCCCACCCACATAACCTGGATTGTAACTTAACATATATACATTGTATCAAAATACCTTTGCACTACAGAATTAATTTCCCATTTAATATACTGGTACACAAATGGAATATAAAACGAACAAATCTAGGACTAATTACTTTTCCAACTTGAATACTAAATTTCGATTTTTACATGGCAGTTGTGCAACAAAATTAATCATGTATATATAATATTTGAAAGCTAATATTCATTTATACCTTACATTCTATAGTATTCTGCTATTACAACATAAAAAATACAAAATTAGTAAATATAGTTAACGCACATTTTATGGATGAGATGCATCCATAGATCTTTTTCTCATTTAATTTAGCAATAAGGTATTCTGCTGAAAACATTACTATATTTGGTACCGTACTGCGGCTGAAATTATATGTACCGCTACATAAAACAGTTGGTAAACAGACAACATTAATGTTTTTTAGTGTATACTGGTAACTACCAAACCAATATTAGTTTAACAAAGAAACTCATTTAAACAGTTGAAACATTGAAATTGATTAATTATTTTTCGGCAATGGATGGGTGATGGCGGAAACAGAAAAGGTAAACATGTTCATTGTATTTGTACATATTAGTGTTTAAGTAGATTTGTAAATTATAGGTTTAATGATATGTTTATAACGTACCATATAATATGTATGTGCCCACTTAGACCAAGTTCTTTAGACTTCTTATGCTCTATCCATAACAGAAAACAATTATTACATTTCAGATGCACCTAAAAATCATAGAGGGATGCCGCTTACCTGTCAAAAGAGATTTGGAGGGCCAGAATGATTGGCGTAAGTTAATAGGCGTAAAGTTAGGAATTCCAGGGGTGCAAATTATACCCTTGGCTTGCACATGGTACTCGATATGATTAAACAAAAAAAGCTTTTTATGATTTGAATATATTGCTAATGTTTTCACTATAAAACAATTTTTATCCCGGTAATACTGGTGTAGTTTAAAAGTCCAACAATAAAGGTTTTTCTTCATTGCCTTTAAAACATTAAATTTTATGTTTGTGCATTTAGCTGTCACACGGCTATTTTCGGTCATTTTAGAAACTTATTTTTTATAATTTTTGGGTATATTTTTAAATATAAGCGTAACACTGCTATCAACCATCCTATCATCTTTTTCCAGGAGTGATTCAAATATTGCAAATGTTTTAATTTAAGCCATTATCTTCTAACCACTGAATCCAGGCCACATCAGCAAAGTGCTTTGCCCAAGGAAACATCCGACTAGCCAGCAGAGCTGGTTTTGATCGAATGACCTTTTAGATGACCCTCTAACCAACTAGCTAGCATTTGATTTCGATCCTGCAATCTTATGATAGCCAACCTGATGGCTTGCCAACGAGCTAACAAACCACATCAGACAATAAGTCATGCCCTGGTCAGGTTACCGGCCTAGCTTTTACAATGTGCTGTATATGATTGTAACATTCTTTTAGTATAACCCATTATGCTACTAGATTGATATGATGTCCACTAGGTGTCTTTCCGAAGGTCCAAAAACGCAACCAACCGACCATTATTAGGTTTCGATCCCACTACCTGATGGCTGACAATGATTTAATTCGTGATATAACCATGGAGTTGAAGTGTTTGGGTTAAAATAAAGCCTGAAATGTTGCTTGTACATCCACTGTGCTAAAAAGGTTTCTAATAAAGCTAAAATGTACCATTAACTTACAGATTTGGCTGAAGTGCTAAGCATGAGAGAAATTGGTGATGATTGCATGTATTATGTTCATTATGTTGATTGTAAGTGGATTATAAAATTGGGATACCATTTAAAAATTAATATTTATATCTACTTTTGTTAAATAATTTTTGGTAAAGAGTTTGATAATAATTTGTGTTTTAACTTTTATTCAGTTAACAAACGTCTTGATGAATGGGTAAATAAAGACAGAGTTGATTTGTCAAAAATACAACTTCCAAAGAAAGAAACAAAATCGCTACATAAACGATCCGCCGATTCCCGGTCAACCAGTCCAGAGAGAGAAGTTGTTGTGGTATATTTTTTTTTCCAAAAACTTACTTGGCGGATTATGAATAGAGAAATGAGTACGATTAAAGCATTTTTACATGTCTCAACCATATTTAATCTCACCATACCTGTGCCAACAAACCCTGTGTGAGTATATATGTGGCCATTAGCAATATGGTGTAGAAATGAAACCAGCCACTGTCTAGTTTTGTGATCTCGGCAAGCTACTTAGCGAATTAGCATCATTTTAAAGCAGTTAAAATATAAGTATTGCAATAAATTGTTTAGCTGAGTTATTAGAAACTTTGTCTGCAAAGAATTAGAGCAAAAACATGAAATTTTGACCTGAAAGACATTTGGGAAATCTCCCAATATTCGCATTTATAAGCAATTTGCCATTATCTCACTTAAATGTGCAAAAATATTCATTATATATTAATTCTCCTATTTACCGATATCTCTCCTTGTGGAATAACTAATGGCAGCCAAGCAGTTTACTTAAGTATTGAACGACACTTAGCCAAATAGAAAAACAAATTTGTCATCTTTATGTTTGTTTGTACACAAGGGGATTAAATGATATCCTTATTAAAGTTATTTGCTCCTTAGAACGGAATAACCCTGGCTGATTGCCAACCAGTTGTGAAAAAAATTCCAAACAAATTTCCACGGAAGAGAAAACTGGTCGAAGGGGCATCTGAAGAAGTAAGACAATAATGCATTTATTGTAACTGAATAATTGTATTTTTATAGTATTTGCAGAAAAGCATAGGAGAAAAAAGAAAATGTGATGCTAAATCCATATACCGTAATTACATTAATGTTACATCATTCTTACTGGTATATTCTGGGTGGTATGGTGTGAAATCATTATCAAAAGAATTATGTCATTTTTTTAAAATAAGCATTACTTTTTTAACTCTAGTTAATAACTCCAAAAGTACTCTAGTTAATAACTCCAGAGGACTACTTGAAATAAATAAGATATGTCAACTGCGATGTTCTCACAAGAGAAAAAATTTCCTCTTAAGTGAAAACTAAATGGAGGGTGTGACCAGGTGATTGCTCATTTGCACCGCCAGGCAAACAGTAGTTTATTCAAAACCAACAATTTGTCTAGAATGTGTCTTTTGACAAGGCTTATAATTAGAATTGCAACAATATTCTAGAGGATTCTGGGTGGTTGTATAAAATTTAAAAACCATTGTCTTCACTGAATGCAACACATTAGTGATGTGAAAATGGACTGTGGGCAATAGTAGTGTAATGATAAGAATGATTAATTCTTCAACATTGATTGAATTCTTCAACTAATTAAAGACCATATCTTTACAGGTTTTTTGTGTCATATTCTTTATATATAATATTTCCCATATTTTGGGTATTCATGTAACACGGACAGAGGCTAGTTTGTTTCGTTTTAATACAGTTTTATATATATCTTTTACACATCTTTCTACACCTTTCATACAATTTTAACAACACCTTTTTATACAACTTTAATACACTGTTTTTCGCCTTTTGTTTGTTCCCTTTTATTTTACATGTAGTTTACACCCTTTGCACCTTTTAATCATTTTATCTTGCTTGCTTATTTTAACATGCACCGTTGTATCTCTTGGCGAAATTAAGTAATTAACGCTCGGTGCTTTGGTAATTTACGTGCTCGTAATGTCTACGAATTAGAGTTTTCAAAAGGAGTTCTCTCTTGGCTGGCAAACTGTACAGACTTATTTTTAATAGCAGATTGTTTTTATTAGTCATATATGTGTTTTGTAAGTAGTTGTATTTTTATAAAGCGAAAACGTTGCAAGCCCTTGTAATTGGTCAAATGGTAGGCCATTAAGACAGCGTCCTGTAAACCTTAGAAATCCTGTAACGTTTATACAACATTTTTCCAAAGACTGATTCACAAGAAGTGGAGGCTGCACCTCGACAGACTGGCAGTATGACAGTACACGTCAATGAAGATAAAGTGAGCCGTATTAAAAACATAAACTGCATTGGTAAGTCTCCCTCTACATGTGTATAATTAAAACCTGGTGGTAATGCTGTCTTGGTAATGTGACACGACTGTGGTGTGACCTATTAAGTACTGCTTATTTTAGTAGCTTTGGTAACACAACAGTGGGCATGTACGATTTCGAAAACTACACAGTTTTCAATGCCCCTATTATTGAGTATCTTCAACCCAAAAATTTAGCATCGTTTTCCGAACTTTTTTTATATTTTTTATAAAATGTTTTTTAGATTCCTTTATTTCTACAGAAAGTTTATAAACATTATTATAATAAATATAATAAAAGAATCTGATGATTATTTTTAACTCTGTTAATATGAATCCCTAGTCACCTATTGTCCGACTCCGACATAACAAATGACAAACCAGCCAATAAGCCAACCACATGTATCCAAACTCTCGAATAATTGATGCATTTTATCACAGAGGTTGGCAAGTACAGATTGAAACCTTGGTATTTCTCCCCATATCCCATTGAACTTACGAAGTACCCAGTCGTGTATCTGTGCGAGTGGTGTTTGAAATATGTTAAAAGCATGACCTGTCTTCAAAGGCACTTGGTAAGTGCATTTGGAATCTAATCTTGGATAATTTTTTGTGTCAACATACCCACAACATACATCTTGCTTTCATAAATACATTGCAGGCAAAATGCCAGCTGAGGTATCCACCTGGCAATGAAATCTATAGGAAATCGAGTATCTCATTTTTTGAGATCGATGGCAGAAAAAACAAGGTTAGTTTTCAATTAGCGGAATAGTTTTCAAAATCAATGACTTGATCATTACTTATATTCTTGTTTAAACCATTAGTTTAATTTTCTAGGATTATGCATAATAGTCCGATCGGTTAGTCTGGCGGTTAGGTGCGACGCCTTTCAACCTAAAGTTGCAATTTCGAAACTAGTCGCTAGCTAGTCGGTCGTGGTTCTACCGAATTAAAGGAGCGCATCTATCATACAGAACACACTGCAATAGCTCCGGTAACCAGACGGTGGGCGCTAGGGGATATGATGATTGCCCGTGTGTTAACCCCCTTGGTTTTCCCATTAACGGGGATAAACCTGAATATCCTATCCTATCTTAATAAAAGTATTGAACACTTATTTGTTTTTCTTTTATACAAAAATTATTAGTATTTTATATTCCACAGTCATACGCTCAGAATTTGTGCCTACTTGCAAAATGTTTTCTTGACCACAAGACGTTATATTACGATACGGATCCGTTTTTGTTTTATGTGATGACGGAATACGATTCAAAAGGATTCCATCTTGTTGGATACTTTTCAAAGGTTAGGTTTGGAAGTGGTCACCCTGAACCTATTAATCGGTCTTAATTGCCACAGTTTTAGCTGAAAACAGTTAATTGATCAACTGAGTACGGAAAATCCTATCGCCTGTTGTTAAGCTCTAAAAGTCGCTATTTTTCTCTACCGCTAGATCGCAATAAAGAGCAAACTGTTAATTTTCTCAGGAAAAAGAGTCTACCGAGGATTACAACGTCGCTTGTATTCTAACCTTACCGCCGCACCAACGGAAGGGTTTCGGGAAACTGCTTATCGAGTTTAGTAAGTTTCGAAAAACAAACAAAAAAGAGTAGTACGGCGTACCGAATTTTTTACGCCCCTGTTTATTGGAATGCCCAGACCGCAATGTGTGAGTTCCTTTAATTTCTATTCCAACGCTCGGTCATGCCCAATAGTTTCATGGAAACCAATGTAATAGAATTGAATAATATTTGTAAACAAATGAAGTCCATGGTTCGTTAGATTTCTGTCATGTAAACTAATTTCCGTTTTATTATTTCTGGCTTGACCACGGTAAGTTTTTAAGTTTTTCAAAACTAAAAAGCCAGGTTGCACTTTACTCTGCTAAATAGATTAACGAAAACTTTGCCAGCCTACCTTGCCATCATTTTGCTTCGTAAGTTTCATGATTTATTCACATTATAACTTATCAAACTATCTAGAACCCATACCTACGAATCTGCACCACTGGTTCTCGACATTTTAATAGCTGCTGCTCAATGCAAACTCTAATAATTTTCGCAGCGCGTTTTACCGCAATCAATAACAGAAAATTTGCATGGATGACTATAAATACAAAATGCCAATTAGATAACAGCCACAAAATAACCATGTTACATAATGTCATCGCAATGGAAATATTAGAGATATCACAATGGTGAATATTGTTAGTCTGTAGAATTTTCCTTTTGAAGTTACGGGCACTTGTCCGTGCAGTATATTAAATGCGGTAACTGAAACGAATGAAAACAATATAAATAATGCGGTAATTGAAACGAATAAAAACAATATAAATAATGCGGTAATTGAAACGAATAAAAACAATATAAATAATACGAAACAACAAAAAATAAACATAAGAATGTAAATCAAATACCTTAGTTTGGGGGATTAGTAATAGCAATCCGTTCACTACAGATCGTGCTATCACGCCTTTTATTATTACATTTTGTCTCTGTCACGCTTTGGTCAATTCACAACATATTCTTATGTAGAACTAATTTAAAAGATTACAAACAATAACCAATAAAATAAAACTACGCCTTACACGTGTACAAAAATAAAGAGAACAAAGGATAAAAAGAAAAAATAATGATGTCACAGAAAACAGGAAATAATAATTGAAATCAACAAAACTCTCGCATTAACAGTGAACATTTATTCGACAAACAAAATTGTAAATTCGCAATGACCGACTTGCGTCATTAATATTGTGACATTTCACGAATGTATTGAATAAGCATCAATCTTTTCGATACCTTTGTAAAAACTCTCACGGAACACAGATTAAAGAAACCCGGTCACTAATCAAATATCTTTAGACACTTTCTCTTTATCTTGTTAGCACAGTCGGTTATCGCCGTGGTGGGGTCAGTCGCCAGCCAAAAGTTTGATGCATCGAAATCAGACGCTGGCAAGTCAGTTGTCTCCGTGGGCATGGCGCATGGCCATTACCTAAACTCAGTAAATAAACAGATTGAAGTATAAGGTTCAAAACGTTTTTTTTTTTAAACCAACTGCAATAGGCCCATCTAACTGTTGGCCTCATCTGACGATTGCTTGTTTGATATCCGTCTATTTTCCAATTTACTGAACGAGGATATACCTATTCTAAATTTATTTTCGTCAATCGGACATGGACTGCAGATATCCCGGCATCCCATAAACTTCCACCATGGATTGTCGCAAATGCACCCTGTCCATCTCATTTACCACAGTTTGTTTAGTATTATTGAAAAAACATAAAAATTACGACATAGCTAAGACGTAAAACAAGCCTTTTGGTAACTTTCTTTGTCAAAAAATTGTATTTTACTTGTAAAAACCAAAAAAAGTATATTGTTTTTAATCAATATATTTTGTCCGACCTAACAGTTCGGTAGGATAGTGCGCCGCCTTTCAGTCAAACGGTTACAGATTCTAAACTGGTCTCTAGCTAGTCTGCCGTGTCTTTGGCAAGGCATTTAGCGGTTATTCCCCGCACACCGTAAATTGGATCTTGTTTTCCCAAAGATAAACATAATTATCCTATCATATTCTATTACCAATGAAATCTAAAACACTGAGTTGCAATTTTTAAATTTATTCAGGTTATGCGTTATCTCGCATAGAAGGAAAAGCAGGAACCCCGGAAAAACCGCTCTCCGACCTCGGGTTGTTGTCCTACCGGTCATACTGGACTAACACTATACTAAGCATGATCATTGGATTAAAACCCGAGCCTGGCCAGGAGAAGCCGCAGATCACAATAAAGTAAGTCTCAGAAGGTTAAATTCTCCTGTGGTGTCGACAGCATTTCCAAACGCCCATCTCTTAGCACCGATATTGGTCATAAAACAAATAACTTCGCGTGGGGAAATGTAAGTTTAGCAAATGTTTAAAAAAATCTTTCCCATTTTTTCTCCGAATCACGTGATGAAATAGTGTCAATTCTCACTACGTGCAATAATATTCGTATAGTTCGTACCTCGGTCCACCTACTCAATTGATCCCGTGTATAAATAACCAGATTCGTTATCACCACACCGTCGGATACACGGGGGTACATGCTGCTCACGGTAGGGCTTAACTTAGCCGAAATACCTTTACTTCCTGATAAAAATAGTGCGGTAAACGTGCGTTTTCACATGACTCCCACACACAACCTTTGCCTTCTATTGTAAACAGTGCTGCAAACGTGTGTTCCACGTGACTAGCAAAGAGAGTTGTACTCTACCTATAAAAGCTTTAGAGGCGATTTCTCCATACCTAATTGTTTGTAAACCGTTTGGAATATTTAATATTTGTTCTGCTGAGGTTAAATAAGTGCCATCTACCATAATCATAATTCAGTAGGTTGTTTTCATAATTGTAATTTCCTGCGTTTAAAAATTAACCGAATCATATCCTGCAGTAGAAAACCACACGCATGTGGCAAGCGTTTGAAGGCACGATATTAAAAATTTGATCACCTAATTTGTCGTTCTGCGCCCCCCTACCAAGGACGACCGCCTCGTAAGCGACCGTTCAAATGCCGCACCAAACATAGCACTGTGTATTTGGTAAACAGCGTTTAATGTTGCGTGCCTGTGTAAACCACGGTGTGTGTCATGTGATCGTTTTATTGAAACGCATCAAATGTCCATCACCATTTATGGAAAGCTCGTTAACTGTATCCGGCGTGAGATTACTCTTATACCAATTACGTGTCACATCCGCGGGTGAAATAACATTATTTGGACTTGTTTCACATCGGTAGCATTTCAGGGCATTTGAAGGAATACATAGTTGACTTTTATATATATTTTTCACAACCGGTAATTAATCATTTTATGAAAAGGTGACACCGGTTTCTCGTGACGGTTATTTAGGTTTGCAGGTAACCTGTTAAGAAACGCTAACTTTTTACCTAAATTACCTTCGTTTTAAATATGGTTCGTGTATTATGTATCTTCGATAACATCCGGCTTCCTTTGGTCATCTAGGGTTACTTATTATCTTCGTGTTTTGATTTGATCATTGCAACACGCGATATTCAGACCTAATAGCTCACTGGGTTAATGCGTCGACGTTCAGGTGAACTATTATGGGATTGAAACTGGTCACTTGCTATTTAGCTCTACGTAAATGCACTTGTCAGACATTGCCTGGACCCAGCTGAATAAAGGGTTGAACAACTGTTGTACATTTTTATTGTGAAAACAAAAATAAACTAAACTAAAACAGCATCAACGTCCTAAATTGTATACAACACACTGAAATATCCTTTAAAACCATGAGCGCGATAAATCGTTCGATGTAATTTCACCACTTGCAAGGGTACAAATAACACATCCATTCATTTTATGTTATTATCTAATTCATCACGTGTTGCAGTGAAATCTGCGAGAAGACGTGTGTGAAGAAAGAAGACGTCATTTCGACGTTACAACATCTCAACCTTATCAATTATTACAAGGGACAGTACATCATTGTCCTTTCCGATGACGTAATAGAAGGACACAAACGGTCCATGTCGAAGCGAAAGATGCGGATAGACATCCGATGCCTGCACTGGACCCCTAAAGACTGGAGCAAGCGCGGGAAATGGTGACCCACTGTTTGCTGGCCGAGTCTACACGTTTCACGCAGTATATAACCCATCCCGTGGAATCCAATGGGTGGTTTAAAAAAATCACATTACCGAACAAGTGCCGGCGCCCGTTGTAGAAGCTTTAAACCTCGACTGCGGACAGGAGTTCGTAAATTTCATGTACAACAAATTTCCTCGTCCGCAATTCGATTCAAATAAAAAACAACCAACATGTCTACGTCATATTTTTTCATATCGTCAATAACCACTTACAATGTGCGCACATTTCGTTAAAACTTTTCGCGTTGCGTCGTAAACTGACGAACATTTTTAACTGTCGCCAATTTATCTAACACTTCCTACGTCATTCAACATTCTGCGGCCATCGCAGTAAGACCGCCTGTTATCTTTCCACGGCCCATCGAGACGTTCCTTCCTCCATGTCCATTACCATGTCTACTGCATCAACACAACATGCCGGCTGCAAGTTTTTAATTAAATCTACTTTCACGACACGACTTTGCTCTAGGTATATTGGCATTTTTACAACAATTCCAATAAAAACAGTCAAAATGGCCACGACCACCAGGCACATTGTAGAATCAGCAGTTGTCCATATTACGTTCTTAATATCAATTTACGTCATAAAAGTCGGTCAACAATGGTAAGTACTCAAAAGAACGAAGACGATTTTTCCCGGAAGCGCGTATTCAGTTTATTTGGCCGCGTGTGTTGTTGGTCTGTTGGTGACAACCAATTTGTGTCTCACAGAGATGTTTCCAAGTCTTTCAATCGACCTTATTCTACACCTTGCATATATCATACCCCATGTGCTTTTGTTTACACAATAAATATGTCTAAAACCTCCGATTTCGTGGCCTGATTTTCTTTTAACATTAGATTGTCAATGATTAAGATTATAATTACTTTATTTAAGTTAAAGTTTACGCGTAGCAGTACCGCCTACTGGTTCCCTTTTTATGGCTGTGTGTATAGAAAAAGGTGCAGCATCCACTTTATTTACTATTTATTTTGAGAGTTTACATAACGACCGAACCCAAAAGACCGCAGCTAAATAATCCTAAACAATCGAATTTGCATGCGCATATTTTTAATCAAAACATTTTGCCGCACATGCCCTGTATAATATATGCACAATTTGCATATATTGAAGCGTAAAAACGAGTCGTTCTATTTCTCCCTTTGCCGTATATATACACTACGAATAAGATTTTGCTTTGGCCTCAAATGTGGCTCGAGATCCAAGCAGGAAATGTTTTCTGGGTATTTGATTGCGGTTCGCATTGTTTATTAACGAAAATCCCTTCTGATCTGAATTACTCAGTTTCTTAGTATTGCAAGAGATTACATAACAAAATGTACCAGTTTCCCCGTAAACTATGCAAACAGGATTGTTATTTGCATTTCTTAGTAGTAAAATTTAAGCAGGGGCATTACATTTCTGTACTGATTGGATGTTGTCGATTAAAAGGACTAATGGGATTAAGGCCAGCACGACATGTAATTAGCTTCCTAGATCTCTAATTTGACGATCCTTTCCCACTAGAACAAAGAAACAGTGCGGTCGATACCGCCTTATTATCTTGCAAGGGAGAAAATGTAACAATCTGCTGATTCGTCATTTTTGGTTTGCCCGCCCGCCTTGCAAGTTTTTGTGGTAAAAAAAATTCAGCGTCGAAGTTTCGATATCGGTTTTGTTTTCCGTCTCAGTTTCGGTAATTATAACAATGACCTTGTATTATAAATGCGATCGCGTCTAGCCATTCAGGTTCAAAAATTAATTTCCCCGCAGTATAGAATAGCTATGGATAAAATAAAGTTCATTGATAATTTTTAATAGACCCTTTTATAGAATTTATATAAAAGAACACTGATTCTATTTTGCCATATTTTACTGATAAGGCTATTTATTTATTTTAACAAATTGAATTTTTGTGGGGAAATGATCAAATCTATATTAAGTTCAAAAAATAAATGTTTTTATTGTGTTTGTTCACATTCGCTCTTCAAACATTTTGATAAAATAAACAAAATGTTGTTTATGTTCCCGTTGCTTCTTTAACACAAACAAGTCAAGACCCAAGCAAAGTATTTGTCTATACCCAACCTTTATTTAGTGCCCTGGGCAACGTTTAAAGCCGCAGAGTTTTTGAAAAACTGTGCATCGTGTATACAAAACTGGATAGAAAATACTTGGCTGTTATTCTACTGGTAAACATGGTTAAATCAAAACAAGGCGGGCCGTCTAAACACGGGTTAGGTCGGGTATATACGAGTATCACCACCTCCGATCTACGTTTGCCGCGGATTTAGAAGAACTTCTGCACGTTTAGGGTTAGTAGCACTAATACAAACACGACTTGGGCGTAACCACAGCAATTTCACCCGTGCTCGCGGCTACCAAAATTCCACAAACGGCTAATTTTGTTCTTGTACAAACATTTTGACACATATATGTTTGGTTCTTACACAGCCAAAAAAGCGTGCGCATAGAGGAATTGCCGATCTTTCACTTACTAAGGTCGGATTCATAGCATGTTTGTAAAATATTGTTTTTTTTATTATTTTATATGCAGCGTACGTTTGAGCCCCGACTTATTAAAATCAAATTGAGCAGCATTTAATTAATATAAACAAGCTGCTTTACATAAATTCGAAAAATGCTTTAAATTGTATTTTTACCGCGTTAATATTATACACATACCGCAGATGGTTTACAAGATATCATTTAAGTTATCGCTTTATTTCGTACGTACGGTTCTGGAAGACATGTTTTACAAGTTTGTAAATCAAATACCATTTGATAAGCTTTTTTCAATGTTAAGATAGCACATAGTGACCAAATGCGGTTAAAGCAAACTACAAATTGCCCACGATTAAAATGCAGACCTAATATGGGACCGTTTCTCGTGGGAACCAGTTACTGACCATGATGTCGCATCATCGGTGAATTATTCGACCCATGTGGTATCTGAGGACCCAACACCGATCACCGTTACAATGCCGACAAAGCGTCGTGTGTGGCTTGTATATCAAGACGTTATGACTCATGCATTGATGTTAGTTTTTGAATGAGGCAGCGCCAATGCCCGGTATGATGGGGCTTAACTCATTGGGAACTTACCGACGTTTATCCGCTGTGCTTCCGAATTTGATGAAAAATCTCGAGTAGAATTTAAGAGAACCGCAGCCCTGCCTTGTAGTTCAAGCGCCTGTGATTAATCTCAAGCCTTAAGCCCTGCGCTGCCGCCGCTCTGTCTCTTTAACTCTCCACGCCTTCCGGCTTTACAGGTGTTGGCCTCCGGTCGAGGATCGGCTGTCTTAGCAACCTGGTTACCGTTGAACCCAGCGCTCGAGATCTCTTTATTGTTTTAAACCAAAATAACCGAACGGATATGGGGTTAGACACGCTTTCTCGCCAGAAATAGTCGCTGGATATAATAGATTGGGTCTTTACACTGCACGGTTGATTTGCAAAATCTTTAATTTGGTCGTTATTGTATACCAGGCAGCACTATAACGGATGTGGTAAGATATCCGCTTTGATCGCCCGGGGCGGCGCTGAATGAAAGATTTCCCGCTGCTGTTTATTTTACCGTGCCGAGTTCAAATAAACTTGATCACTGTGATTTTAACTAGAACCAACGCTAAGATATTTATTCCAACATAAAATCACATTGTTAAGGTGCTTACCCACTAAATTTAGGCCTACATACTTGGTCGTTCAACCTCTAACACATCATTCAGTGATAGAATCCTAAACAACAATTCTCCTGTTAACAAATCAACTTTGATAAGTGCGTTGGAACGCGTATTCGGAATGACGCAGATTGGTTGAGACAGGCGTTGCCGGAATATTTATCGCTTTGATTCACCAGTGTAATGGGAAAGTCGCTTAAACAGCTTTGAACTCGGTTGTGTTCATTTTCTCAAAACAAACTTCACCAAATTTGACTGTTTGATCGTAAACGGTTTACAAATGAAGGTATATCGTAACCAACGATTAATGTTTATACAGATACGTTAACAAACGTATACTTAAACCAATATTTTTGGTGTGGTAGTGATTTGTTTATAGGAAATGTATATAGCAATTTAAGTTTTAGTAGAAAGATTGACAGAATGCGGTAGAAGCCGGAAGACGAATTAGCCTTCTTCTCGACTCTCTCTTCTTGTTTGCCATCTTTGTCGTTGCCAACCATGCAGTATATAAGCGACATTGTCTGAATCGGTAGTTATCATTCGCTAGCAGCCCTCGTAGTAAGGAAGACAATTGTGGAAAATATTCAGAACAGTGCAAAAACTGCCAAAAAGCATGGATTTTGTTTGGGCCGCTTTCTTTCTCACGTCTTCGGTAAACACAACGCACTGTAACGAAACATGATGGAGAAATGGAATATCTAGCACAAAATGTTGGAATATGAACAAAACATAAGCTTGTCGTCGAAATATGACCTTGAAAGGTTCCCAATGTGAAATGCAAGGACAGCACTGAAGCTGGAGCTTTCACGGGCGTCGAAATACAGAGCGCAAGTCTGTTCATACACCATGGCCAAGCAAGTGGAAAATACTTCAAGGAATCTAAAGACTGAGGAGAGGATAGTTTCTACTTGCCACTGACCATAACAACATGCAAACTAACTAAAGATTCAACATACGACTGTGACAAAACGGTAAGCACTTTTTTACAATTATACTATATAATATATATTGCATTTAGCGGCTGGTGGGTTTATATTACAGTGTAAAATATGAAAAATAATGTTTAAAATTATATCATTAAAATTTCTGATCGAAAAATTTTAATCAAAATGTCTCTCATCTTCAGATTTCACCTCGTTGAATTGAAACCCGCTTCCCGAAAATCAAACCAAATGATGCTGATTTGTGCTTTATGATGCAAATTTCTTTGAGCACTTTTTGCCTTCTTGCCTGACATGACGCATACATGCGTGCCTTATTTTGTGCATTACTTACTTGTTTTCTATCGTTTGTAATAATGAATTTTATGTAAAACTATATACCTTGTTTTGTGTCTATGTATTTCGTTGTGTTTTTGACATTTTGGCGAAAGTGCATTTTTCAAAATTTTCTCATACGTTTTATAATAAACTTCCAAAGATTATCAAATTTGCCCAATGTTGTTGTAGAAAAAATCACACTCAAACTCAGATCTTTGAAAGTCAGTCATCGCATTTCTTGGGAGGAAGCGCGTATGTCCGTTTACAGACAAATCAGTAGTTCAATATACCACGGTGGCTTTCATGCTTCACTGAGTAATAACAATTGTTTTGCTTTGGGCGCTGCGGGTCGCTTGGTACAACAGGACACGCTGAGTAAGACAAAACAGCACTCAGGATGTAAACAAGTAATTTAGGCATCAGATCCAGCCGCCGGCGTTGCCATCCATTAGCCGGGATATCGGCGACTGCATGTACAGTAGTCTCCGTTCGGATTCCCGAAAGACGAGTCAGCCTCCGGTTGCCGGTAACTACGTGGTTTGGTTACACGGCATATGAGTAACTCTTAGTCCGGTCGTTATTCTGATCTTGAAGTGACAAATTGCGAGACCGGATACCCGGACAAATCAGTTCACCAGGTTAAAGTGAAAATTCCGTTCCCAACGCATGCGCCGACAACAGAAACTATGCGAGCAGGACCATAGAACGAATGAATAATACTGTTGCAGTTTTAGCAGTGCGTACGTATTTTACCACATTAACGCATTTAGGTTTATTTACCCGTAAAAGTACACGCAACAACGCACATGAGTAATGTTAATCCCCGGACGTAATACCCACGCGTGTTACTAGTTTGATTTTAGATTGGAATTTTTGTCTCAGAAATTCCGAATTATTTTCCACGCACAAAATAACCCCGGGATATAGAAACTTTAAAAGCATGTGACTCGTACCGGTCTTGTGACAATACATTAATATTTAATTATCGAAAGCCCAAGAACTAGCACTTTATTTAAAAAACTGTACTTTTGGGTGGTTTCTCACAAACGCATAACATCACAGTGACTAATAATAAATTTTAACTTATACTATTCATTGTTTTTTAAACACATTAACGAAGATATTACATTTGCATGCAAATACTTAAAAACAAAAAAATTTCCATAAAACAATCTGATAAACATTGTCTTATGAATTCCAAATGGTTATACTATTAAAATTAGTCTTTTTACAGATATGCAGTTAAAGTTCAAATTACATACGGTGATAGTCACGGCTCTTCCGAGTGAAAGAATAGATGGTAAAATTTTCACCGTTTATTTTTAGACCGGAATCTTACGTTGCCTTTCGGGTTTCGAACAGCGAAAGATTTGAAATTAGCTATTCTCAATTCCTAGGTCACGAGTTTCGAATTACCAAGTGAAGCTTCCTTCCGGGTTTTCGTTCATAACACGAAGCTTTACTTTCAGAATAACAAACAAGTCATTACTTTGCTTTGTCTTGAAAGGGAAAATACACTTAAGCGTTGTTTTTATTACAATCCGGTTTTATTACTTATATAGCTACAAGTTAGAAAACAACAGTTGTTTTTCAAATATACTGGATTTGAATTGTCCAGCCCGTACAGACCTGCAGTGCGGTAAACTATAAACATATACTTTAACCTTGTGAGGTTATAAAGAGATGATAATAATAGAGGTCGATTTTAAAAAGTTCATTTTCAATTATATTTTGCAGGTTATTGTAATTGACCTAGCGTTGTTTACGAGGTATTTGGAGGTGGTATTAATGTGCCGTTCATTGAGATTAAGTTGTTTACTTACTCAGCAGGTTAAGTGAGATTCTCGGCAGGGAGAACCACGTGATCAATTCGCAGGAAAAAGCCCTGACTCTTGTATTTTGGCTTAGAGGGTTCCACGGACCGGTAAACACGAAACATGTTGGTTTGCACTCTGCGGGGAGCAGGATTCCGCTAACTGGCATAATTGACTCTTCCAAGACATGTACGCATAGGGAAACAGAATTTTCCCGCGGGGCGTTTATATGCATACTACCATACAAACATTACTTGGGGGACAGTGGCTTCTCACGTGGTGACATGAAACAAAAGCGCGGCAAAAGAACAAAAGAAACGTTTAACTTATTCACTGTCTCATTTAATCAATTTTTAATGCCTGCCAAACAGCCACGAAGCCCATTCAACAGTAAAACCGTATGTCTCGCATTTTATTACTTAAGTCACGTCCCGCCGATATGATCACAGGCATACAATGCTTCAGAACCGATGCACATAGCACGTTTGAAGGTTCCGACAGCTTTATGGGTATAAAGTCACGTTTGGTCAATGCAATAATAAGCGGGTTTTCTGCTGAAAAGAACGACGTCGCTGCAGTTAAGACATTAACACAAGCGCGTCTATATTTGGCGAGAAGTTAGCTGTAATTTGGTAAATTTTACAATCAAATATGTCCGAATTTCGTTGTGATGTCGCTGTAGACTGCATTAAGCAAGCTAGTGGTGTGGCCGACCGCAGACAAATTCTAAATATTTTAAGAATGATGTTTGACGCACCAGCCGAGATTAATCAATAGGCATATGCGAGACGGCGCCAGTCTGTTTGCTTGATGTTGGGAAATTCTTTGATGACTATTCGGCGGTGTTCGCTCGAAAAGCGGCGAGACCCTTTGGACATCACCTGCTAAATCAATTTGAAGTAACTAGTTTTCGGAAGTGAGCATATGTACGGCCGGTCTTACAGACACGCTTGCGATCTGGCCGACAAATGTTTTTTTATCTTTGCAGTCAGCATACGCCCCCAAGACTTTTGAGAAACAAATAACTGTCCGCCAACGCTCAATCATGTTTCTGAATCCGACCCAAGCCCATTCGCAGCTCCACAAACCGTAATCTAAAGGCGCAGGGTTCGTTACCAGTCGCTGTCCATCCTCGGTCTTGACCTTGGAGCTATTTTACGGAATTATCTGAGTCTATGGATAATTTATTTAATTAAAACAAAATGTTGCAGTGTCTCTAATTTCAGCAACACAAAGTTTCGACCAATGTAATATACCGATTGCCTATGTTATATAGGCTAAACACATATATATGTGATTTTCTATTTTAGGGGAAAACACGAAAGATTATCGTATCTATATTTAATGCTCGTTTTCTAAAGCACATAAGGATATACTCCCCATTTGTAAATGCATTTTGTAAATCCAAGTTAACATTATGTTTCAGTTTAATGTTTTTGTATTGTATTGTTTGGGAGGATAAGAAAAGAACTTGGTTATTATAGTGTTTATTAAATATATGGATATAACTGTATAGTCGAAAAATTAAGTTTTAAATTTCTTAAAACCAATTGTTTTATAATGTTCTCATTACAAGTCAAACCCTGTACGATCGTACAAAGCTCACTTTGATTTACAAAGCATATATATTAAGTTAATGCGCAAACACGGCTCTATGACAAATGTGTACAGGCTATGCGAAACATATTTTCACAAACTAAATATTTATATTTTCTCGACAATGAAAAAGGCCAATAAGCGTGTTTAATAAGTCCACCGCCCGAGAACCGCGGTGCGCCATAACACCACATGACACTTTAAGTTCCCACAATTTCTACTCTTTTTCGCTACTCGGATGCATTCCAGACTTTTGATTGCTGCGAGCTCGTGATAGGCTGTACGAAGGAGTGGAAAGTACACCAGATTCTGCACGTGTTGACTCAACGGAGAAATTCCACTGAGCAGCTGCCCGACATTAAAAATGACCTTGTAATTGGTGTTGTTGATCGTTTCTGTGACCCAATAAAACACGAAAAACAGGACATGTCCGTCGTTTTGACATTATTATTTTTTGTTTTCTTGATTGTTATTTATAATCTGCTATTTTGTATTTTCGAGGGACAAAAACGTGATGAAGTCGGTATCACAGAGAACAAAAACATATAAATCGGAAATATACACTGAGTCCATTTATTAGTTTCAATAAAAGTGTTACACTTTTAGTCGAGGTTCTCGATAACCTGTAGTCAGCAGCTCTCAACGGTGTGTATAAAATGCTTGTATTCACTTAAGCAGCATAAAAACACAACTACACTGAAACACACTATAACAGGTCATACAAAATCAAATAAGCGGTAAAGTCTAACGGTTTTTAGTGGGAAAGATAAAGACAAAAGCGACAGGTTATTATTATTAAAGAGATGAATACGAGGCAATCATAAAGTAATCAATGCACGCACCAAAATCACGCATTGTAACAAAAGTTTATTTTAAATTAACATATTTAAGATAAATATTTGTTGAACCATAATTGCTTTAAACTTAATGCCGTTCAGGTTGGTTCGAATTTTCGTAATTCTATATTTTCGGCTTCAGAGTACCGTTTTTCATCGCAATTCAAGCTAGCATCATACTAATCAAGTTAACATCTAAAATGTTTATTACCCTGTCAGTCACGCTACCCAATTGGGTGTGTTTTGTTGTGTAACAATGAGGAATTTCACCAGTCTTGGTACAGTTTGTAACATGATGTGTTAGGCTTTACAGTACACCAAGGATTTCGTTTTGCTGCGTACAGTTTTGTTAAAACTTAGTGAAGCTAATTTAAATAAAAATGTGCAAAAAATATCAAGTGTGTGTCTTAAGACGTCTTATTTTATGATTTAAACTGCAGCTTCGCAAGTCCCATAGTTTACAAACAGCAAGAAACGATAAGGACGAAAGTAGGAAAACAGCACACTGAAATGAAGTTCAGAGCATTGAAGTTAGTTTTAAACATGGGGTTGGAGTTAAGGTAGGTTCTGGGTTAAGATTAATGTTTAGGGTATGGGTTAAAATTAGCTGGAATAGTTTTAATAAGCAGTTTCCCCCCTTCCCGCTTTCCCACCTTTCAGTGTTGCGTTTCAGGCCAAAGTCGGTTACATAATGTGATGATAAAAAAGAAGTCTCAGTCTAAACTTTGTAGCAATAAAACAAAAAATGGCCGCATCAGATATATATGATAGGATATTCATGTTTATCTCCGTGAATGGGAAAACCAAGGAGGTTAACACACGGGCATCGTTGGGTTACGGAGCTATTGCATTGTGTTGTGTATGGTTTGGTAGAACTCATTAATCCGTTGGGTCCAGGCAATGTCCGTAAAGTGCCTTTCCCAAGGAAACAACCGACTAGCTAGCGATCAGTTTCGCACCTGCAACCTTTCGACTGAAAAGCGACGCACTTAACTGCTAGACCAACGGGCCGGACAAGAACAATCAACGGGCCATCAGAAGAATGAAAGTGCCGAAGGTGACCGACCTATGAAATATGGTTAATTCTAAGGGTCATTCTTGAATTTCATTATCTAAAATGAACTTTCTCTAAGTAAAGTCTGAATTATATTTTCTACTTTCTCCTAATTTTCTAAGTAAAAGTACTATTTTTTATTGGAGTCACTTTTCATAAAATATATGGGGCGTCTGTTAACGATATATGGCACTGAGTTAAACACATTTTTTTAATGCTTATTTAATATAAATTTCATAAGCTTAAGGTGACTATATAATAACATGTTATGTAGTTTGGTTTAGTTTATTTTTTGCATCTTTTTTATGTTAATGAAAAAAATAGTTCAGTTTAAAACAAAAAATAACAAAAAAACGCAAAGACTAGTGGTTAAAACTCGCCAGTTACAGATTCCTAAAAAACACAATTAAATAATGTGATAAAAAAATTAATAGTAGATCAAGTTGACTATATAAAAACATATGTTCTTTAGTTGTTTTTTTTTCACCTACTTTATACTAATAAAAAAGATGCTTTTAAAAAAGATACATAGAACAGTTGAACTAGAGTGGTTACAAATTGTCAACAGTTTCTTGGTCAGATGTTGTAAAGCCGCAAAGACAGATTTCTTAAAACAATGGTAGGAGGTAGGCCTTACATAATGTGATGAAAATTGTTAGTACAAATATGTTATCAGTTCCTTTCATTAAAACTGCAGTGGTTTTTAAAGTTACTAAGCCAAACAGTAGGTCTTTAAACAGCACATTTGTAGGCCCCAAATTGTAGGCGTCCAATGTAAGCCATACAGAACTAAAACAACATACTGTTTGATCTAATGCCTCATTTTTTGATCGTGAAATGCTATAAATACATTTTCTCATATGTGAATTATAATAAATTTTGGAGTAAAAACCTGTTTTGAGTCCATCTCTGACACCGACCTGCACAATCGTAATTGGTGGACATTGCTTATTATGCACCTGGATTATAGAGGATTGTAAAGGGGACCGTAAACTACTGATCAATGAGGGAACATCTACATCTTCTCATTTGTAAATTATTGTTCGGTTTATTTTTCTCATTTTAAAATAATATGAAGGCAGCAGTTGTTGGCATTGTCAAGAGACGCGTCTAAAAAGTTAAATAACCCTTTGGTTCTTAATTAGAAAAATGATCGATTTCCCTACTTTTTAATATACCTTTAATTTAAAAGCTTTTAAGTGTTTATATTTTAAATGCTATAAACTGTGAGTTTCGTTTAATATGGATCTGAAGTTAGGCAACTTAGACCTGCCAGACTTTTGTAAGCAGTTTTTAAAATATCTTTTATTGGTTTTAAAAATTTCCCGCAATGAAAGGTGGACAATTAGACTTGATCATTAATGTACGACGGGGAATGTTATAATGATATATCTATTACACGCAGTAAACTGTACTGTGCAATGAAAACAAATAACATGTTAACTTAAATATAGGGAATTGGCATTTTAAGTAGAAAATAACACCGAATATTTACAAAGGAAAAATAGAGGTAAAGTAAAAACGTTTAGAAAATTTGGCTCAAACGTCAAATAATGCTGATATGGCAAATTGACAAGAGCGGCATGCTTTAAAATTTTGACCATTATTCCATTTCGGTTGGATAATACATCAAGGTCGCGACCTTGAGACATATGTCTGTATTAATGATGTGATAGGAGATAAAGTGTTGGCCTTGTAATTTTTCCCCTCGTCCTTCGTTTGACTCCTTGGGGACAATGGCAGTTTTTTGGTCGTCTTAAGTCTACACGACCATCAAATTTGGCATCGATACGAAGCAAAAGCTCGAGCGACGTTGCTCTCCTTGCCTTTGCTTGCTCGCAACTGGGCTTGGAAAATCTTCAGATTTTTTTTGGTATTTCTAGATCTTGATTTTGTTCTTTACCGCAGTTCTGAGCTCGATGAATTGTGGTTTTGTAGTGATTCAGTTTGACTTTGCATATTTTTTTTCTTTGGCTGAGTTAGCTGCTCAATCCAAAGTGTTTTCGAGGATATGGTCCAAAGTTAGAAAGCGCAAATATTTATAGAACGTTTCGAAGGGAAATCCCGTGTTAAGTAAGATTGCGCAACCTGAAAAGAAGCGTGTGCGGGCAAGTCTGAGCAAGTCCCAACCAAGAGAAAAAAGCATACGTGCCCTAATAGCGTGGGATGGAATGTGAGCTACGCACTCGACAAACATTCTTTCGCAATTTACCACATGCCCGAGAACGGTTATTTTATTTATTTGGTTCTGAAAAAATACATTTGTAGAACTTATGACTTCAGATGGCATTTAATAAGAACATGCATGGCAATGCAATTAATTTTGTTTTGTTGTTTACTTGTTTTTCCCTCGTGTTTTAAAACACACTGTTTTGACTTATATTGTGTATTAAACCAGTATTATGTATTAACCGTTTATGTGCGCTGAATGGTAGACATATTTAGTATCCTCAATCTATGATCCGTTTAAAATGTTACGGGCTTTCCGCTGCGTCATAGCGACACACTATTTATATATGTTTTTACCGAATTTAATCGCTTTAATTGGACAGAATAAAAAAACGGAGTTTAGCGCTTGTGGCTCAGTGAATTATCCGTATAAAACTACTTTTGATACGTCATAACCATCGAATCGCCAGTCAGCTGTAAAATCTTTTTGACAGTTGTCTTTGTTGAAAGGGGTCACGTGTTTGGTTACGGTACTTGACAAGTAGTTCGACGAGGTAAACAGGAACGGTTGCCAGAGCGCGGTGTAAATATGGACACGTGTAGATCCACTGTCCCGTGTCTGGCTTAGCAACCAAATTTGATGGACGAACATACCACCAAATATGTGGCTACGTACCCGCTGACTTTCCAGTACGATAAGTACCACGTATTATAAGAGAGGCATGCTTATTAGCTTCATTATTAAACGTCTAAAACTAGGCGAGTTTCGAGATACGTGCTAAACCACATTTACTAATCACATCGCAAAGAATGTTAAATAGTTAAAAGTTAAATTGACATGTATTGTGTATTGATTACTATCGTGTTGTCGTCTTAACCTTTTTAACGATTTAACCGCAAATGGCAGCTCTAGTACAATTGACGCCCAAGAGCAAATGGCTACACTGAATAACCATGAATTCAATCCATTCTTTTAATTTGTGCAAATCCTATTTAACTCGCTGGGAATTCCAAATACGCAACAGCATCCGTTGTTCCCACCATTGTTGGTAAATCGATAGCATTCCATTCATAGTTGACTCATGTCGTTTAGTTTACACCGCCCACCCGTTTAAATATTTTTATGTTTTAACTATTAGCAATCATGCCCTAGCTCTATTGACACAAATAAAACTTTTTTATTTTGCTTTTTGTTTAAAAAAAAGATGTAATATGTGGATCTTACGCTTGTATGAGCAACATTAAATGTCCTATGTGTATCTTGCACTTTTCGACGTATTAGGTCCAGCACGAAGTGGTGGTTGCTCTGAAATGTTTGAAATGCCACAGGTAGCCGATTATAGGCACGCGGTATTTCGACTATGGCCGTGATTGTTACGACTGCCGATTTACCCACCCCTATAAACTTTGAACACTTCTCTTAAATTCGTTCGGTTTGAATAGCTCTTTGGTTCGATAGCGTATTTATTGCCATGTTTACTTTACCACTTTACACATACCGCAACTGTTGTTAACTTAACATTCTACCTACCACCTACACACCCGCCGGTTATTATTTTAACCTTATACCTACTTGGATATTGCATTTTTGTACAAATTAACAATACACAAATCACAACAGGGTATTTTGTATTGATGCAACTCAAAAAGGGCAATACAAATGTAATAAATCGATGCAACGTGAGTAAGACATAATATGAATACGAGGCTGAAACAAACACAAACTAAAATATTTCAAAAATCGGTGCCATAAATCGTTGAGTTACAGCATCGACGGAATGAGTAACTTTGCAGAGAACAATGGCGGGTTCTGAGAAAAGAATAAAATGATTAAAAAGTTGCAAACATTAGGTGGTAAACTCCTCCGCATCAATATAAGCTTGGTTAGATAAAGTAAAAACAAACTTTAGTTGTTTTTTTCCTTTTTGACATGGGCTTTCGTTATTTCACCGACGATAAAACATGATAAAGTTAAGTACAGGTTTTGCAATATATATCTTTCAAACCATGTTAATACGGTTATAGACCTATATACTTGCATAACATATTTATTTACCTCGACAAGAATGTTGATGTGTGAAGATTTTCAATAGAACAAGCTGCCATATTTTTTTCGCAAGTCATTCCCTCCTCAGCCTTTTGAGTCCTCGAGTTTTTCTTGCGAGTTTTTGGCAGTAACGATTATTTTCGTTTTTCTTCTTTTTGTAGATATCTACATACACTAAAGCCACAAAAACCATAGCATAAACTCGCATGTGGAGTGCACGGCTGTACGTGTACAAACTTCTACAGTTTTTAATAGAAGTATCGTAATCAGTGGCGGTTTGCAGTTGGTGGTCAAAATATACAAGGGTTTTGTACACTGTAAATGTTCTTAACCACCTGTCAAGCTTCCCGTCCTCGGTCAAACGCTCTTGCTACATTGCTTTCCTTGCATTTGGACCGAGAATTGGTCCTTTCTAACATCGTAAGGCCAACCTTAGACACTCTATCACGAACTAAGTCCACATTTAAGCGGATGCTTAGCATTCTAGTAGTTTAAAGTCTTCAATTCTTTGACAAAAACAGACAGGTTTGAGTTCGTAGGTGATCAATTTCCTCCTCCAGCACTTTGTTTTTCCCGAGTTCCAGCGCACGGCTTAGAACCCTTGCTGAACGAGGCCCATCTTCGCAGTAAAAGTTGTACAAACGAACACAGCTCTTTACAGTAAAGGTTTTCGCAGCAAGTGAGGTGACGCAACAGCGCGTCCCTTGTATTTATAGACGTTTCCTGTCACGCGGTAAA
>CH002875.1:94496-109657 GCA_000149265.1 Ciona savignyi
TCTGTGCAAAGGCGCCTTAATAATTTACATTCATAAAAAAAGTAAGAAAAGAACTCGTTTCCAATTAAAACAATGTAAGGATAATTCACTGGATTAAAAATACAAAAAAACAATTTTACTATAGATATAAAAACTTATTTCACTGGTAAAGCAACCCGGCCTTTTGCAAAAATAAAGAAACCCGCCTTTTGCAAAAATTGAGTCTGAAGTTATGCAACCTCCAGCGCGTGTGTTATTATTATGTGGTTTTGTTTTTATTATTATTGCTTACAAAATGTTGCATCAGCACAATATGTTTGTGTCACCACTTACCAGTACTCTGGTACATAGTTGCAACAGACTTTGTTTTGAAAATAAACGGAAAATTAATCGACATGTTACTCCTTTATTCCACCTAACGGTTATCTTTCGCAAAATAGTTCTAAAACCCCCTTTCGCGCGTTTTCATTATTTAATGGGTTTGGTTTGGCGTTATATTTTGAATTTGGTTTGGCGTTACTGTCTCAATACTCTATGTTGCTATGTTGTACCTTTTTTTATACAAATCAAAGCGGTTGTTGGAGAATGACATTGGGAGTTCTGCGATCGCAACAATTACTGGGTATTTGAAAGTTCCGGGACTGAGCAACAATAACTGGCCACAATATTATAGTCCTTAAGATTGTAAATCAGGGAGGATATAATGCTTATCCCTGTTGGTGGGAGTACAGGGCAAATGACCACGATAGTTTGTGCGCACAGTCAGGTGACTGTAGATATTGCAATGTGTTTTATATGATATAAATATGCCTACTGGTATAGTTGTGGTATATTAATAACTACTCGTATTAATCCACAAGGATCAAGATTGACTAATTGACCCCCCCAAACTACACAACCGATTTATCCTAAATTTTATAGGTGTTTGTACCCTATAACCTAAATAAAAGACATAGCAACAATTCTTTCATAACAGTTCATAACAGTCCAATTAAGTTGTTTTCTACAATTCAGATGTTTTGGATGCTCTCATCTTGTATAAATCATAAAAGGTTCAATTTAAAAGCCGCCATACTGATTCAAGATTACATTTACATATTTATTTTGTTAAAAAACTATGATTTTGTGTGGTAGGATTTTGAGAGATAGGGAGAATAATTGGTTGATCGCCTCCTTACCGGATTTTTATTATCTGTTCCGCACAAAAAAGGATCTATTTAAGTGGAAAAACAGTTGTATCCGATCTTGGCGGGAACACTAGGGATCTAGTTCGAAAATATAAATTTACCATTTATATAACTTCTGATTGGTGAAAGGTATAGTTATACTGATAATTAGCAATCGGACAGACAACAGTTTTCAATCAGATATACTTACAACTTGGATAGAATGCACTTTGACGAGGCGATAACGACACACGATGTAAAATAGAGTTATTATAATGGTTGTTTGTAGATTTACTACATTGTCCAATTAAATCATATACTTGTTTCGTTGAAATTAAACTGCGTTAAAACAATACGCATGCGATACTAGAACTACAGTGAAAATACAACATAAAATATTTATAACTCTGATACATTTCATGCAGTTTTTCTTCGGAACAAATTTGCAGGGCCTATTTTTGTTACTTTACATCAAAATGGAATTTTGGTGAAAGGACATCAGCGCATGCGAAACTGATAACGCAACCAATTTCTTTTTGTACCAAACAATAAATACTTTTAAAAAAACAATTTAGTTATACTAAATAAATGGTACACATAAATGTCACAATATACACAGTTTCGAATTATATATTTTACTTTTCTATTTTGCAATACTTAAGCTGTAAATATGCCAGGTTAATACACGGAGTACAATATAAGGTGTTATAGTTGTAAGAAGATGCATCGCTGGTAGGCTACTTTTTGCTATTGGTGTCATACGAATGACTCTCTGTACCTCCATGGCCAAAACCTGGTAGAATAAAAATGTTTTTAGTGGTGTTTAATTACAATTGTAGTAAATTCCAGTGGAAAACATACGCTGTGTAATAAAAAAGGATATTATAGGATGATCACGTTTTTTCAGTTATCCACAACAAACAGGCGTGTATAAACACGGACATCCGTCGAAATACCTCGTGCTGACAGGCGAGCCAATTGTTGGTACATGCGTGTACCAACAAGCGTACACGCAACCGGTATACATGGTATGCAAATTAATTACGCCAAATAATGTACATATTAGGTTGGATTACCTTTGGGGCCGAATAGAGCGGAATAGCAGGGTATGTTGCAGTATGGCTTATCGTCGTGCTGAAACAAAAATAATTTAACCGGATAAATGGAAATAAAAATCTGCCCCTATAAATTGGGTAAATTTGGCTACCTTGCTTCCACTACAACACAAACAGCCTTGCATAAGAACTGGGTTAACAAATCAATTTTTAATTTCAACAAAATAATATGAATATTGATATATAGACAAATAGTTTTTATGTGACAGTTTATTTATTTGGAAATTCACTTTAGGGATATAGGTGTAAATGTCGTTATAAATGTGCATCCATGCTAGTTAGGAAAAATGATAAACGAATAGTTTTAATCAGCGTAACCAGCCAACCCGTAAAAAACTTGAACGCTTGACAGGAACCAACCCTCTTACGACCAAGTGCCGAGGCGATAAAGATTAAAATAGAAGTCCCTTGACAGTCTGCTTACTCAAGGTCGAAAGAAATGTCGGATTATTCTGACTTGGAACTTTGCGTATTCTATTATTATTGAAATCGATCCATTAAGTGGACTATGGGTGCGATCCATCCAAAGCATGTATAATTACGGGTATTCAGTGAAACGTTCAATGTGATTATCCAATGCGCGCGGTAAAGTAAAAACACTGCGGAAAAGGCCAGGATCACCTAAAATTGTGATCCAGTAAAATACTAGGGATATTTCGTATTTTAGTCGATTTTTTTCATATCGACCCCATGGGCAGGATTTTATACAAAAACAATTGGTGGAGTAAAGGTCAGGCAAAAATGCTGCAGTTTACGAGGTTTGTCGATCGATACATATGATTTCGCATAGACTTGTGCCACAATATCGACATCATTTTAACCACTTACTATTTACATACAATAAAGGACCCTGTCATATAACCTATTCACCTCAGAAAGCTTCCCAGGAATCAATGTCTTTTTGCATTTCTCACATCGCAAGCACGGCTTGTGCCACGTCTTCTTTATAGCAGTGATTTTCTCAGCTATGTGAATGGTATTAATAGTAATTTATTAGTGTATATGTTTTGGATTGGCTACTGGTTGATTCCATAGCTGGAAAAAACTTATCGTTTAATTTTTTAATGTGATTTACATCGAAACAGCTTAATCCAACAGTATCCCTCTTTCTCCGCACTTAATGTGCAGAAACAGCACCAACTTATTGAAGCAAAACGAAAGTATTCAATCAATTAAAGCCTACAGCAGAACCATAATGAATGGTTGATACATGAAAGGTGCCCAGGCCGATTCTTATCGGAACAAGTGGCTTTTAGCCTACATAAGAGAATTTAGCCCTCAAGGCGCTTGTTAATACGTACCAAAGTAAACAGTTTTCCCACATCCAGCACACTTCTCTGACATCGTGAAAGCAGATTTCGGCAAAATTGAAACTACAAAACCTAACTTGCTTGCAAAAAAAACGCAATTTACCTTAAAGATGCAGCATACAAATAAAACTCTTTACCTGTGTCTTTACGCTGTAAGGCGTTAACAGTAAAAGCCCTTCCAGTGTGTATAAGCATTTATGCTGAATTATTAAGGTGTACAATATACAAAGAGATTAAGAACGAAAAATCATTTGATACTATTTTTTTCAACTCAACCAAAGTCCGGAAAGTGTGTATAACTACTCTGGGTTATTTGTAAGCACGCTTCAATTGCTAAACTCTCTTACTAAACACCAAAACACGACACAATGCCGACGTGACAATAGCCCCAAACACAATAGAATCTAGTTAAAATCGAACGGTCAAATTAAGAAAACCCACTTGAAAGAAAGGAATGCGGTATTAGACCTTTCTTTCAGTTTCAAAGGTTCGAATATACAAAACGCTGAGATTTTAATACTGGTTTACTATTAGTCAAAGCGTCACATTATACAATTCATTGTTCGTTTTCACTTACTTCCAAATGTCCTGGAGCTTTACCTACCACACGTGTTATTTTAACTATACATTCTTGTATAACAACAACTGTACGCCATGTATATCGTCTAAACTGAACTGTGGGATGAAGGAAAGCAACCAAGTTGGGAACCAGACACTCTAATCGAATTTTATCACTGCGAGAGCCTGTGCCTGCTTAGGTCATCATGCGTTCTTGCGCAAGTCCAGGCGACCTGCCTCACTTAGCAGTTTTCACGAGATAACCAATCATGCAGATTGTCACTCAAACTGCACAGAGTCACACACAGCACAGCCTTATACATATTGCATAGGTCTCATTAAGTCCTGTCCATATGTTCACTGACCAATTTCACAGCGCAGCTCTAATTAGTTTGCGTTGACCGAACCAATTGACTTGTGCACTTAATTATCAACATGCCCGCGATTTGGTACACTATTTAATCCAGCTACTCCAGTTACATTTATGTCAACATACGCACATACTACCACATCATAAGCGAGGCTTAACAAAATGAGCTTTTCATGTAGTAAGCTACGAGGTTTAAGACACCATGTAAAGTTAATCGACATCTATATTCCATTTAGATAGAACTGGTCTAGTCTATTGACAGACGTGTTAATAGAATATATATACCCAAATTAACAAGAAATTGTTTTAAAACAGCAATTGTTTGCGAAAAAGTTGACAATTTAAATGTTTTACATTATAAAAGTAGATCCTTTTTTTTCATAGGACTAACTGTGCGCTGTCCATAGATATGGCCTACTTTGTTTATTGCACAGCTATTTTGATTAATTCATAACATAGATAAACTCTTCTTAATTGATAATACTATTCTTGTAGAGATTATACAGAAGTTATAACAATAAAATAGTTATAATAAGTTTTAACATAATTAAAGTGAATAAACTATAAGGCAACTTCTATGTTTCAAAACGACACCATACCAATGTACAAATTAAGGTCTAATCTGCTTTACTTTTAGAGCCATTCGATTGTCGTCAATAGCGAAATGGCACACAACTGCAGTGTACTGTTTACACTTTCCATGCTTTACCCAAGGGAGAGCGGGATTAAAAGATCCGCCCATTGCAGTAATTGATGTGACCTGGAAAGCGCAGTTGGTGCTATTCTTTGTAGCTTCATGCTGTTGCATTTGACTTCCAGCCAAGACTTAAATAATTTCCCCCTCACATACTAATTGTACGAATGCTTGATGCTATTAGCATTACGCAAATGCCCCCGGAAAGGTATACAATGAAAATAACTTTATAAAATGTATAAGCCTCTAATATGTATCTCGATTAACACAACAAAACAGAAATGGTAATAGTATACTGAGCATATAACAAAAATGTGCTGCAGCAGTCCAGAATATTCGAGCCTGACAGTTAGTTTTAAAGCCCCTTCAGGCCCACGTGTCCCAGCGCAGGGTACGTCCTTACCGGACATCGCTTGAACCCCGAACAATTGAATTCACTGAACAAAAAGTAAGCGACATTTTTGTCGACATAATACACATTGATATATTCGTGTTGGTAACTTAAAGTCATTGGAAAAGGAGAGAGAAAGAGTGTGAGTGATAGGGAGAGAGAGAGAAAGAAAAGAAAATAGAGAGCGTTACAAAGCGATGGACAGTTATTATTTTTATAAGTACACAACCAGTATAGTATATTATAATTTAAGGTTAAAACGAACTGCTAAGATGCCACTGTTTATTAATTCCCTGGTAGTCGGGAAAACCTTGACTGGCCACTCGTGCTCGTAACGATGGGATGGTCGAATGGCGATCGCTACTGATTCATATATATATTTATACAATAACGGGTTTGCAAACGAGGTCATTGCTGGTTCTAAACTTGTACTGATTATAAAAATAAATATAATGAAAATAAAAGTTTGCTTGGTTATATAAAAAAACGACCTTTTGTATGCCCTGCGTACACGATCAACGTGGTAATTACGTTACAGCCTTTAAGTTTAAGAGGTGGAAGTCGAATAGGTCCTGGAAAAGCTGGAAATGGTAACACGGGTAAATTCTTTTTAAACCAACCATTAAAGAAACAAACGTTTCAAAGTGGCATTTTCAAGTTGTGTCCATTTAATCAGGATGTTTGAGGCCGTTGTATAGAATGGGTTAATTGGTTTCTCAAAGCCAACGAAATAGGGTTTAAACAAAAATCACGCAAATTTTGTTAAAACCGTGATCTTTGCTTTTATACAACATATAAAAATATCCATTACGTTAAACATGCATATAATAATTGCACCGTCGGTTTAGCACTTAGGTCAATAAATATGCAGTTGTTACAAGAGTTTTAGATTCGTATATTCCGAGATTGCCGTATACCAATCGGGCCTGAAAGACAAGGAAGTTATACTTCCAAATTCTTTTCCTAAAAGCTAATGCTACATATGGAAAGTTTCCAGACAGTATATAATATTTATAAGGATTGCATCTCCTGATTCCCGTATGTGGGACTAAGACATTAGCGAGGTTTCACCAAGCACATAGTGAGGTTAATAGAGCTATTGCAGATTTATTGTATTATTTGATAAAAAAAGATTTTGTTGAATGCATTTAAATGTATTGTATTAAGACAAAGTGCTTTACCCAAGGACATAACCGAACGAAAATGGTCCGGTTAAAAATTAAATTATATGAATAGGATCCCTCTCATTACCCATATGTTGTCGTCAGGCACAACTGGACCATATAGGAAATAACTAGTCTACAAAGTGTAATCTAAGTAGGCCTTCATTGCACAGTGTTTCTTAACAAATGTAGAGCCATGTATAGCTAACTAATTTAGTGTATTTTGTTTTGATTAGTTGGGATAATGGCTTGTAGATCACAGAATTTAATTTTGGTAGGTTTTTTGCTTTTGTGCTTTCAACTGGCTTCAACTGAAGATCCACATGGACATCAACAGCCGCTTCGTTTAATTCTATCTCTAACACATGTGTCTGAAACAGACAGTTATTTGAATTCTTTGGAATTCTATAATAATTATGTGAGGCCAGTGAAACCGGTTATATTAAGACAGGCAGCAAAATCTTTACCGAGCTTTAAAAACCTGAAAAGTGATAACTATCTAAGGTAGGATATACATAAACTTGATACAATTCACGTATATATATTATTTTAAAACTGCTTTTTCGACGGCATTCGTTAAACTAGACTGACTAAACCTTAAACAATTTTAGTCGTCATAAGCAATAACCGCAATATGGGCCATTTTTCCTCTGATACAAATAAATTAAGAAAATACAGAACACACCACAGCCGCATAAATTTTAAATAACGAATCTTAAAAGGGAAAATTTCGGAGGCTGGAACGTACTTGTCAAATCTTCTAAGAAAGAAAATCGATCTTTAGAGTCAACAACGATGAAATTATCCCAGTATTTAGATATCTACAGTAGCTCTGACGTGTACATGGAACAGAATATTAATCCCACGGACGATTTTGCAGGTATAGGATGCTGTGGAATAGTGCTTATAGTATGTATTTTCGACTTTTAAGAATAGTAAAAAACGTGATATACAATTTTCTTTTAACAATTGTATTTATTTAATTATCTTACTTACACCAACAATTACCATTTTACATACAGACAACGTCTATGTTCCAAAACCGATCACATGTTACGATTTTAGCGATAAGCTCAACAACGCTACCTTGTGGCTTTCATCTGGTGGTACAAAATCCGATTTGCATGTCGATGCTTATGAATATATGCACTGTTTGATCTATGGTGAAAACCAGTTTTTGCTTGCTGATAGAGTAAGTATTTAGCAGATATCCTCCTTTCTTGTAAAATTTGGATCTGTAAGAGTTTATATAACTTGTGTTCGAAAAAATAGTGGGATTTAAGGATCTGGGTTTCCTATTCAAGTTTTGACAACATTTATATTCCATACCACATTACTATAAACAAGTATAATGTGTGCTTCATGTTTCTGTCATATAGGTCTACTTATTACACTTTTGTCTTTTTCCTCTGTACAAAATCAAGGATATAGGATAGGATATTCATGTTTATCCCCGTGAATGGGAAAACCTAGGGGGTTATCACACGGGCAATCGTCAGATCACCTCGCGCCCATCGTCGGGTTACCGGAGCTATTGCAGTGTGTTGTATATATGATAGACACGTTCCTTCAATTTGGTAGAACCCATTAAACCGCTGGGATCAGGCAATGTCCGTAAAGTGCCTTTCCCAAGGACACAACAGACTAGCTAGCTGCCAGTTTTGCACCTGCAACCTTTCGATTGAAAGGCGACGAAACCGCTAGACCACCGGGCCGGACGTTCGTTTAATCAAGGTCGTTTAATGTAGGGATATAGCCCCCTTGTGTCCATGTATTATCAATGGGTAGTCAGAAAAATTCCTTGTAACATCCACTAGATATCCTTAACATTATCTTTGGATTTATCATTTGTGTTTGGTAATTTCCCGACTCAAAAGAGACATACTTCCATGCGCTTTCCATGGCTTTTATCCGCGATTCATCTTTGATACAAGAATATTTTATCCTTGGCATGTCATTATATTTTTGACTGGATTGTGAGTTCAAATACAAATTATGATTGTCGTCGCTTACATGGAAGACATTTTTGTAGTTTAGGTTAATTCGGTTAAATAACTAAACATGTATTTAACGTCCGTCAAATTACTCATCCAGCTGGATATACATTTATTACAGAAATATAGATCAGATCTGCCCATCGACCTGCCCAACGGACACAGCTCACTGGACGTGGAACGAGTTGATTTGATTAAATACCCGACAATCAATAAAATACCTTGGTACATTGCCAAGCTTCAAGCTGGAGATTGCTTATATTTACCAAACGGGTAAGAAATTTTTAAGTAGCAACGTTAGTGCGTTGCCTTTCAGTTGTAGACTGGTAGGATTAAAACTGCTCGCGAGCAAGTTGGTATAGTGTTAATACCAGGGTACTTAGCGGGCCTGTGGATAATTCGATTGTACCAAAATTAAAACAAAGTCTCAATCACACAAAACACACTGCCATATAGACCCTGTAACCCATCAACGGTGAGTACGAGATTATTTGACGATTACGGTGTGACAACGCTCTTTCCACAATTCTATTCAGAGAGCTATAACCATCAACATTTCATGATCTATCTTATATAAGTGCAGAGCTGTTTAAGCAGGTGTGCAATCACAATTTATTAGAGCTGGTATTTATTATAAATAACGATAAAGTTGATTTAAAATATAATTACTAAACAATAAAATAAAAGCAGGCAGTCTAAAACGTATTTATTGTGCCGATGTGATTTTATACGTCGCGAATGGCCAGCTTTGCTGCAAATTTGTATTACTGAATAACACAAGGAGCTGGTCACTAGCTATAGTCGTTTGTTTTATTGGGCACAACACTTATTGCCTGAACTCAAAGAATTATCGGGTTTTACAAAATTAAAGATATGTGTGAATCATACAGAACACACTTGAAATAGCTCCGGTAACCCGAGGGTGGGCGCGAAAGTGACCTGACGATTGCCCTGTGTTAACTTCATTGCTTTTCCCATTCATGCTATTTATTTGAGATCATGGGGAAATGGCCAATCGAGTGTGAACTGTACGTCAGGCATTTTATTGAACAATCTAAACTACCTTGCACCACAATAAACCGCAATTAAGAGCGAGGTCAGTTATGTATATATATAATTATATCATTCAATAGGTGGGCACAAAAATCTTTCGTTCTTTGCAACATAATTAAAAGCTTATCCATGCAGTTGGGCGCATCAAGTTACGTCATCTGAAGGACGAAGTCTTGCTTGGAATCTATGGTGGCTGTGGTTCGGACAACTGACTGGAGAATCAAAGTGTGATAAAAGTGTGGATCACATTCAGCTGTCCGAACTGAAAGATTCCGGAGTAGAGTCGCTAACATTATTAAGGTAATATTAATAATTATCTGATAGAGTTACAATCAGAGTAAAGCTTAGATGTTTTTATTTGGCTGTCATGCAGTTTTTGCTAATGAAAGATTATTTACCGGTAAAACGTATTCCTTTGCCCCTTCCAAGTAATCTCCTTTCATTTATATATGTCGTTTAAAAGCGTCCATTCTTTACATAGACTTCAACTACTACTTTAAACCTCTATTTGTAAAACTGACATAACCACCAATAAAATAGCACTCTTAGAATGCCGTCTATATGGATCCCGGCAATCAGCCAACGTTTTAAAAGTCAGGTCTAGCCATAAATTTATACTATTTGATACTTAACACTGTGATCTTGTGTAATAACGGCTATTGACATGCTTCTTACTTAACTTATAAATAAGCCTCTTGGCTTATTAACTTATTTTTTTTGACAGGCCTAAATGTATTTTAGGCGTTTAAATGATTCATAAGTACCACTGTGGTACAAGTAAAATTAAAAAAAAGATTTTCCAGATATCACATTCTGTTGGCATTCCAAGACGGAGTCTCTTTAGACAGGAAAGCTTTTGCAGATTCACTTATTGATGATGTAGGAATCAAAGTAAGTGAATTTTTACCATTGTATATAGGCTAATAAGGGGACTAGGTGGTTGGGCCCATTTAAGTGATGGAGTTGTAGGGAGCCGTTGCAGGCCGCTTGTCTATTGTACTAGATTCTTTCTTGTAGGCCCAGGTAAGCCGGTTACAACACAAGATGCGATCTGCTATTTCCCACGCGCTATTTCGACTCTCAGAGGCGCGCTAATTAATGGAGGTTTTCTGCGTAAACGTCCTCGACTTGACTACTGTCTTCTGTGGTTCGTCGATCAAATCTTTACTAGTTTGATAACATCAATTGTATTGAGCAATTGAGGCGATTAACTTAGTACCAGTTACGAGTTAAATCGTTAGATGTTTTAGCGACATAGATTCCAGATAAAACTCTTAGTATCGTCACATACAAGATGTCTCTTAATGCGTTAGGAGCTCTCCGTTGGAATCCTGATGAGCCAAAGTCAAATAAATTTATACAGCAAAACTATTCGACAGCTGCGGTAATAATAATTCAGTGATGACGCAATGTCAGCGTAAATGTCGGCTGCGGCGATAATAAATCTTATGTAACTCATGAGGTCGCTACATAGTTTTGTATAATTTCATTTCCTTTTTTGTTCATTTTTAGTCTACAATATTAGCACAAGCTCACAAGCACCACTATTAAAGTTGTGGTTCGCACTTTTACTGCACATGTTTCCTTGGTGGATTACCATTTTAGATTGCTTTAATTTCTAATGTTCATTCTACATGGGAAAATAATAAAATTAGTTTTTGATGTAGCTTCTATACTTTGTATGATGTAACTATATATTTAAAGTTTTTCTAATCTTTGATGGACGTGTTTTAACTACTGTAAATCTACCCCACATCTCTGTTTTTTTTTCTTATCATAATATTAACGGTGGGGTGTGGCTTTCAACCGTATATGAAAAGACTAATAATAAACGAAACTAAAAATCATGGCGATCTGGAGTAAAACTTCTATCCAGATTTCTGACCTATTCGACCAACTGGATACAAACAAGAATGGCGTTGTCACGGCGAAGGAAGCATTTTCGACACCACCTTCAATATTTCAATCCCTGTCCGACGAACCTATGGAAGAAGATTCGAAAAACACAAAACAAGAGTTATAGTGTAAATATTTTTTAGCGTTTTGGTTTAAGTTAACACGCCAGCTTCAGTTAAGAGCATACTGACGGTGACTTTAATCTAATATTTGTGTTTTTATTTAAATGCGTAAACCTGCATGATAAAATAGTTTATAACACACTAAAACTACAAGTTTCGTTGGGGGTAATTTTGTGCTAAAGGTGCGGGGCCAAGGGTTTTTCAACGCTCGTAATTAGTCGGGACCAGGTTTAGATCACGTCGGGGTCACGAAATGTGGGGCCAGGGTCTTTTAACGCTCTAAATTGGCCGGGACCAATAGTCCCAGTATCCGCTGCCGTTTATATCCGGTACACAAATCTCCGTTCTGACCTTATGTGTACCCACATGGCGTGGAATTAAACTAGACTGGCAGCGGAACCTCCATTAAATAAAAAAACGAAAAGGTCCACTCGTAGATATGTTCTTTATTAAGTTGTGTTTTAATGTATTTTTGTGTATGTAATCGCACAACGCTTTATAAGGCAAAAAATGACGTAGATGGAAAACAACTGCTTTAAGTGTCAAGGACGTCATGAGGTGATAAGTGTCATGACGTCATAAGGTGATGACAAAACGAACACAGTTGGTGTCGATTAAATGAAATAAAGGAAGTTTTTTCAAATATATTGTCGAAAATTGCTATACAGCACCTTGCTTTCCCCACATTTAAGTGATGGGTTTCAATGGTCAGAATTAGAATTTGTAACACAATCTGAAATTCGTTTTCAAAACCTAAGGCCAAGAGTTGGCATTAAAAGCAATAATAAGAACATATTCAAGCAAGGAAAAATATGGTTAGTGGCTATGCTGTAGGGCGAATGTTAAATCAAGCATTATTCAAGAAAAGAAGACACAAAAAAAACGTTGTGACAATGCCGATTGTCAGTTATAAGAGTATGACCAAGGACACGGAAGGTTACTCGTGTATTTGGCATTGCCTGTTTTAAAGAGTAATAAGACTGATTACCATTTTCATTGATCCATTCAAGGTGAAAAATGGCAATACAAGAGAGCCAACTTTTGTATTTTAGTAAATGGTGAAACAGGTTAGCATGGCAAATTCCAACACACGTAATAAAGTATATCCTCGATTATCCGTCCCTCGTTTATCCGGCATTCGATTATCCGTCCATTGGGTCAGATGATAATTTATGATATAACAATAAGGTGTAACTTTGACAAAATTTTGCTCAAGACTTGTTAATTGTCATTGTAACCTCACAAAGCTCTTATGTACCAAGACTAGTGCAGATCTTATGTACCAAGGCTGTGCAAATTCATAAAAAATCATAACGATTAACCGGTTCAACAGTAAATCGGTTAACGGTTAACCGATTAAATCGGCGTTTCCCTACTCGATGTAACGATTCAAGCCGATCTTACAGTATTTTAAGAACAACCTGCTTATAGCGTGTGTTATTATCGCGCGCTGTCCAAAAGGTCGGCTTCTTCACAAGATAAGGCCACTCTCCGTTATCTTATGCTTATCTTATATTCGTTCGTACGGAGTTGAAAGAAATACATGAGAAAACAAGCCGCAGATCATGCCGGCGTTGCCTTCTGTCTTGCCGCGCTGATTACTGGTAAGAAAATTGGCGCGAATTCAAGATCACGTGTATTTCAGGCGATTTTGATTATTTCTACCAGTTGGTTCAAACATTTAACTCGAAAAAAGGAAGAAACTAACTTCATCTGCTATGGCTAAAACAAGGATTTGCTCAGAAAGTATATTTACAACGATGTTCAACTCCCGTTTGAATAATTACGGACAGAAGCGTAATTACGTAATTTTGATTTGACTTACGTAACGTAATTCCGACGTCCGCAATTACGTAACTCAACGTATTTCGTAATTACGCCGAGCTCTAGTCGGTTAACCATTTACCGAGTCAATAGATAGCCCTACTGTAATTTTAACGATAACGGGCAATAAAAGCCCTACTGTAATTTTAACGATCTCGCAAATTTACATTGCTTTCTGTAAGATTTATCGTCGCAATTATTGTTTATATTATATCGATGTCACTAGGGAATAAGATCGGTATTGTATTCCCTTTTTTCCCACAATTTCACCGAACTATAACACGCTTGTTTTTAAACGCATGAGCATTATCGCGAGGTAATCGGTCTTTTGGTAGTATGATTTGGAATTAACGGTTATAAAGAAGATGTGTATGACGTGCTTTGGCTCCTGTTCAGCCACAATTTGGTAAATATTGGGTTTATTTCTCAAACTAGTAATTTTTGTGATAATTAAATTGTACATATATTTTTCCTTAGAAAACCGTCATTTCAAGACCTTTCGTTTTCGCCATCATTTAAATTCGAATAAATTCACAAGTTTTGGACAATGACGCGTTATTTCAAACTCTGAATAAAGGACGCCGTCTATAAGCATACTGCAACCTCTCGCTAAGACAGGTGTTAGGAGCCAGCACCTTGTCGGGAAGTTACATCTTCAATAAATAAGTACTGAGATCCCTCAATGCGGTACGTTATTTGATGTTGAACCTTGTTTGAGTTTTGTTGCATTCGAATCTGCTGCTTGCTGCGTTGTTTTGGTTTAAATATAGGAATTCAATTATGCGTTTTTTTCTTATCCGTTCAGGTTTTGAAGAAATGCTGTCCCGACTAGACCGGATAATCGAGGAAGTACTTATAAAAAACCGCGCCACTCGGGGCGATAGACAAGGCTAGTATTTGCCTTTAGACTTGTATAACACACAAATTAAGATGTATTTGGCAAAGGAAGGGATGGATGTATGCTTGGACTAAATCGCCTATGGTGCACAAACCACTAACCTTTCTTTAATGCTGTAATCATCCTTATCGCAAAGTTCATTAAATGTTTGCAGTAGATCAGCATCAGTCATATCTTTAAATTGTTGTGGATTGTCACGTTTTCGGGTATTCACCAATTGTGGGCCAGGGATTTTTCAACGCTCTAAATTGGCCGGGACCAGGTCCCAGGATCCGCTGCCTTCTATACCTCGTACATAAATCTTCGTTCCGACTCCATGTGTACTCACATGGCGTGAAGCGAAACTAGGCTGGCGGCGGAACCTCCACTAAATAGAATTAAATGAAATAAATGCAGTTTTTGCAAATAGAATGTCGAAAATTGCTATACAAAGGTTACCGTTGCGGTGTGTAGCCAATGTTTACGTTTAAACGAAGGGGTTAGTTTTACCAAAACAAAAGTAGATATAATTTTTGACCATACGTAATAGCACTTAATTTCCCTTTATATGTTGGACAGTATTTTGTAAATATATATATATCCGTTAGTCTGGCGGTTAAGTGCGTCGCCTTTCAATCGAAAGGTTATG
>CH002875.1:109757-134536 GCA_000149265.1 Ciona savignyi
AGAATTAAATGAAATAAATGCAGTTTTTGCAAATAGAATGTCGAAAATTGCTATACAAAGCTTACCGTTGCGGTGTGTAGCCAATGTTTACGTTTAAACGAAGGGGTTAGTTTTACCAAAACAAAATGTAGATATAAGTGCGTCGCCTTTCAATCGAAAGGTTATGCAGATGCGAAACTGGTGGCTAGCTAGTCGGTTGTGTACTTGGGCAAAGCACTATATGGACATTGCTTGAACTCAGCGGATTAATGGGTTCTACCGAATTGAAGGAAAGTGTCTATCAGATACAACAAACTACAATCGCTCCGGTAATCCGACGATGGGCGCGAGGTGATCTGACGATTGCCCGTGTGTTAACCCCCTTGGTTTTCCCATTCACGGGAATAAACATGAATAGACCATCTTCCTCCTATCCTATTAGATATATTTCTTTATATAAGAAAATTATGAATATAATATTGGTTAATTTTATTAAATATTATTTCATATTTTACTTTTTATGTATGATAAGTGATTTAGCTAAAGCATAAACTGCACGCGAGAATGACCAACATATAACCTATACTCGATCGGTTGTTTAAATAATCGTTACGGACCGCAGTTGAAATTACCTATATCGTAATCTATGTATTTTTCATCTATATTATATGGTTTATTCATTTCCACTGTGCAAAGTACTTTTATGAGCGTTCAAATCGTAGACGTTTAACAAATATTACTCGCATTAACTGAATCACGATTAATGTGTAGTGTGTCGAATAACCATATAACTTTTACAGCCGGTGAGCAATTAATGGTTATACTTGCAGTTGTGTAGTTCCAAAATCAACGGGTTCCTAAAGCTGTTCCATAAATGTGTTACAACAAGACACTTGAACTTATTTTCTTTAATCAATTATGAAATCGTCATCGAATATTTCTATCCCCTTTCCTTGATGTTTTTTTCCCTTTTTTGTCTCTTGAGCCCAAATTGGAACGCCTAAAATTGTAGCGTTTCAACACAACTTATTCCACCAACTTTGGAAACAAATACTGGAAACTGGACAACCGTGAAAAGAATTTACATTAACGGCATATAAATAAAAATAAAAGTACGGTAGACTAGGCCTACTTACCAAAATATCGTTTTTTTGCACGTTGGGCATTTCGATATGTTTTTTCTTTGGTAGTTTTATAAATTTTATGTAAAAAGTATTTTTAAATACAGTGGAACCCCGCTTTAAGACCACCTCGATAACACGACCACCTCACAATCAAGACCACTTCAGTGCGGTCCCAAATAATTTACTATAGTAATGCATTGCATTCTGTTTCAATAACGCGACCACCCCGGTTTCCAGACCAGGACCGCCATATTTTGGTCCAAAACTTCAAATTTGACTCCGCTTAAGTGACCACACGTGCTAAATAAGTTGCCTTTGTCACCAAAATAATAAGGTTAAATTTCTTTTATGATCAAAACAATAAGAATAAATGAGCGCACACAAAAAAATGTGGCAAACAGAACTGAATCCTACAAGATAAACTTTAGTATAAAAATTATTCTGCAGTATCTGATAAAAATATTGGCATTTGATGAAAATTTATTAAAAATGCAAACGTTTAAGCTGCATATGACGACAACTTGCTGCAAATCAAAATTCACTAACACGACCACCCCGCTAACGCGACCGCTTAATGACGGTCCCATAGGTGGTCAGGTAAGCGGGGTTCTACTGTATATACTTTGTGCAAAAAAAGGATAGTTTACACTTTTACAGGATGCTAGTTGCATTTCGTACTTTAACATATACGTATGCTTGTTCACGGCAAACTGACCTTTTTAATTTTTACTTATATACACATTTTTCCATGACAATGTAATAATCCGTCAAATACAAAACGTATATACACACAAAATTGTTAAAACCTCCTTATTTCGCAGCTAGCTTTATTAAACACTACCTTGTACAAATCGATATCGGACGAACTTTATTATCCATTTGCTAGACTGATTTTCTTTAAGTAAGATAACTAGATAGATAGGATATTCATGTTTATCCCCGTGACTGGGAAAATCAAGGGGGTTAACACACGGGCAATCAGATCACCTTGCGCCCATCGTCGGGTTATCGGAGCTATTGCAGTGTGTTGTATATGATAGACACGTTCCTTCAATTTGGTAGAACCCATTAATCCGCTGGGTTCAGGCAATGCCCGTAAAATGACTTGCCCAAGGACACAACCGATTTGCTAGCGACCAGTTTCGCATCTGCAACCTTTTGAGTGAAAGGCGACGTACTTAACCACTTGACCAACCGACCGGACATAACTAAAAATGTATACTGCGAAACCGTTTTCTAGCAGCCGAAAACTACCGTCACTTGTCGCAAACTGCACCTGCTTTACGTTCGCTGTATTATACAGTTGACCTTAGCGTGGCCCTAAACTAAACAGAAGATTTATTGCCGAAAAACAGCAGGATTTTGCACAAGCATCAAAATTAACTGCCATACACTTCGGACTAACACATTTTGCAGTTGCCCAAATATTCTACACCATTTAATTTAAAAAAGGTTTTTAGACATATCCACGATAACACTGCAGTTTGGCAGTTCAAAAGTTTAGTTGTGTAACTATCACAACTCATTTAGAACGATTTATCTTGTTTTAAACACAAAGTGGTGATTATAGACCAGGTTGTACCAGAATCAAGGATGCCACCCATCCAGTTCCTGCAACTTTGACATTTAAAATTGCAGTACACGTTAATATGAAAAATTTCAAACATATTACATGCAATGTTTTATTTATTTTCGATACTACATACTAAGTACACCGCATACACTACGATAGCAGGATATAAGTGTTAAACTATTTGATTAATTTATAAATTGGGTATCGTTGTTCCAAACAGGGCACGAAAAGATACAAATTTCTACATCAAATATTAGTTTTAGAAAGCAATGATCAAACAAAACAGAGCATAATTCCAATAAACTGCCCTTACAACTACAGTTACGATTGTAATGCTATATCGTTTTAATACTCGCGAACTTATAAGACATGCTAAGATTTTGAAATTACCAGGACCTGGGAATGTTAAATTCAAAAATTAATTAAGTGCAACTTTTTTAATAAATTTTGCATTAAAATATTGTAAAATTTTGGAGCAATCGTGTATTGCATATATACAACAACTTGTGATTACTGCAGATTAGTATTTGTGGCTTTCAGTACCTCCACGGCCGAAACCTGAAATAAAAGGCAATGTTTAGGGCATTTATTATGTGTATAGTGCCTGCATCCGGTTTAGCACAAGATTAAATACTAAATAATTTAAAGACTTAAGGTAGGTAAATAAAGTATTGATAGACATTACAGTCACCTGGTTGGTGTTTTAAAACAATTACACAAAGCAAGATTATATTTCTTCAGTGTGACTGTGGCTTAAGTAACTTTCCAATACAAACAACATGTATAGTTGTACAGACGACTTGTGTTTATTGGGATTACAAAACAATGGTTAAGGCAAATGTAATGAACAGATAACCTTTTTCCCACATTCAGATTGCCTGAGCTATTGCAGGTTCTTAAAAACCAACTGCTGAAACATACAACCAAGTTAAACTTGTCTGGGTATTGTTATTGTTAGATCCAGACACTGTTCTGGTTAAGATCTGTATTTGAATCCTTATGCCAAAGCTTCTTAAACTGTTTGAGTCACCTAGATTGACACCATTAATCAAAACCAACAGTGCCCAAAATCTCCAAATAAAAAAAAATGGACAATTTATTTTTATTCGTAAGTTTGTAGCTGTGTATTTATAGATACTAGCAATATGATTTTACTAGCAAGTATTTTAAAAATGCAAAATATCATAGAGATATCATCCAGAGTGATGCAGTGGTAATGCTTTATTTTTGCACTCAGCCAAGTCTGTGATAACACAACTTGTGGGATAAGAAATTTTATAACAACTGCTGTAATTGATTTAAAGGAGAAATATTGGGTCAATCAGGGTTATATTTTAGGCCACCTACTGTAAAGCAGTGTTCCGCTAAAAATGGTTGTCCTAGTAGTTGATGGATAATACTGTATAAAATAAATATTACCAAAAATGACAGGCTGGACGGAATTTGGGCATTAATATAGATTACAGTTTACACATGTCCCCTCTGCAAATAGTGATTGAAATCAGTAATCCTTGCCTGTTATTAAATAGATAACTAGAAGAAGAGCAATTTTAAAGCACTGGTACTAGAGTCATTTCTCTTTAAAGAGGTGGCTATTAGCTAATGTTGTTTATAGTATAGGTAATTAAAAAAAACAAGTTAATGAACATTCAAAGAAGGGGAACAAATTAACATATTATAACCGCCATCAAAAAGGATTATTTGGACAAGAATTTAACATGTGAAAATATTTTAAAAACATCAAATATGTTGGTAGCCTACACAAACTTTTAAGTTATACGCTTTAGTTTTATTAAAAAAACCATATGCTACAACGATTTCGCTTGCTTTCATCAAAAAATATCTGATGTACAAGTAGCCCGACTAATTAGTCTGGTGGTATGGTTTAGTGCGTTGCCCTTTAGCTAAGTGTTAGCAGATTCGGCAAGGTGCCTAATGGGCATTGCCCGAGCCCAGTGCATAAAGGGTTCCAGTGAATTGAAAAAGTATAATTCCTACACAACACACTGCAATAGCTCCGGTAATTCGCGAGCTATTCTGATGATTACTTGTATTTTAACGCACACGGTATTACCAATCACATGGATAGACATAAATATCCTATTCTTAGTTTATTGTATCTATTACAAATCAGATTGGATGCACCGGTGGGTATATTAGAAGACATTGTTGGAACTTCGAATAACAATATCATACCACCTAATGGTTATTAAAGAAATATAACTGGACTTTTAAAATGACACATTTATTTAGCGAATAAAGAGCTGACACTAAATACCTACATTCTGGTTGACAAAGCGATTGCAATAAGTGTCATTTTTTACTCCCAAACTGATATGTTACATCAGTATTTTATTTCAACCCATTATGTTTAACTTGGTAACATTTATTTTGCACTTGGACAAAGAGCTAAATAGGGTCTGAAGCCAAACCGTATGCTTTATACAATCACTTTTCCCTGTAGCCTATGGCAATAACAAATAAATAATTTATGTTCATACAGAACTTACCTCCTGGACCGTACAAGGCAGCATAGCATGGTTTGTGGCAATATGGCTTGCCTTCGTGCTAAAATATGAATAGTCTAATGTTAGTAACTACCATGCTTGCTGTTCTGGTATAAATAAATAATATACTGTGGTAAGTGCATAATTAAAAATATATACCTGTAACAAAAATACTTGATTTTGTATTTTAAATTTAAACAACCAAAGCACATTATTAAAATCAAATGGTAAAAATCATGCTTGGAAGGATTAACGTGGCGAGTAAGTGCGTCGTTTTTCAGTCGAAAATTTGTACATTCGAAACTAGTCAGCATCTTGTCAGTTGTGTTCTCGGGCAAGGTACTTAGTGGATGTTGCCTGAACCCAGTGGAGTTAATTGGTAATAAAAGGATTTTATTAATCATACACAACACACCGCAATAGCTCCAATAATCAATGGTGGACACAAGGTAACCTGACGATTACCCATTTGTTAATGCCCCTTGAGTTTCCTCATTTACAGGGTTAATGTTGAATATCCTATACTTCGAAACTACTGCAATCTATATTATAATATTTCTATATCCTTGTCTGTAAAATATGTTATGATACATTTAATAAACACACATTACTTTTGCAGAAAGAAAATATATTTACTAAAAATTTTATGAACACACAATACTCCAAATCTACCTCAGCATGACCACCAGATGACAATGTTTTCTTGCATTTCTCACATTTTAAGCATGGTCGGTGCCAATCTTTACCGAGCGATGTTACCTTTTCAGCTGAAAAAATAACCCATCTAACATTAATTATAAAACAAGTTATCCCAATATATAGGCTGACCATGACGGAGTACTTACCAAAATATACAGGCTTGTTGCAGCTTGGGCAGTTCGGCATTCTTTCTTTAGCAGTTTTAAAAATGACTTAAAAAATTTTCTGTGCAAATAGAACGGATAGTTTACAGGATACCTGTTTGTATATTTTACTTTAGCACACTAAGTTAGTTAGGTTAATTAACCTGATGCTTGTTCTAGCATATTACACTAATTCAATATTACAAATATATAATATTTTGAACTAACAATATAATAATCCGTCAATTACTAAAAGTAAATACACACAAATTTAATATAAATGAAAACTCTTTTATTGCGCAGCTACCAATATCAATACTACCTTGTTATGTCGAATGAACTTAAATGACCATTCTCCACAATGGGAGACGCCCATACCCAATGACGCAAAACAGCCAGACCAATGTGCGTTCAACAAACATGTTGTTAATCCGTTTTACTGTGCATGCCATCTGGCGGTCAACTATAGACCATATTTAATCCCGTAGACCCGTAAATAAAAAAACGTAATAGACTTATCGCACTGGTGGCACGCAAAGTGCAAATGTATTTATATTAGCGCATTATTATGGTACTTTTGGGTTGGCTTATTTCTTAGTAAAACCGTTTTTCGTGTTTTTTTGTATTTGGCTTAAGCTTTGGAATATTTGTATGACTTACTATCTCGTTTGTGCTACGATTACTGTCCCAACAAATCTCCTAAAAATACCGTGGTTAGGTGCTCCTATTGCACCAAGTAAGTACTTGTCTGTAACAAATGGTGTTAGTTCTCTGGAAAGTTTGTAGTTGTATAACATTCAGTGATTTATATTGCTTCGGGTGCTAAGTTATTTACCTCAAAAATGGTTTTAGCAAACTAAGTTTTGCATTAACAAACTTCAAAGGCAGTTGACATGTGGAGAACACGCAGAACGACCTCGTGTACTAGGTCGAGATTCACATAAAGTAGGCCTACGTTGGAAGGTGCAGATAGAATCACCCTTTTATTTTTAGCTAACAAGAAATATATAAAAGACAAGCGACTCTCCAGTGACGTATCAATAATATATTACACGCCGCTTTACCTCCACTAAGCAGACGGTGCGGTGTTACGTTTATCGGTATCAAAATGATCATCGTTGTCTCGCCCATGGGATTTATCCCATGTCCGACCAAAACTTTAAGCCCGCATGTGACTTAGCTAATATTTTAATTGGGATATAATATATTTATTTCTATTTACTGTAAAATTCAAACAATTGTATATAATTTCGATATTAAAATGTATTTCGTTAAAATTTAGATACAAACATATCACGCATGACTAAGGCCAACACGATAATTCGATCGGTTGTTTGAATACTCTTCCGGTCCGAAGTTGAAATTGTTTATATCCTCGACTATACCCACGCTTCAGAGTTTAGTCATTTCCGATGGACTGACTGATGGCAACTGAGTCAGAATTAGTGTGTATTGTGATAAATTATCATATAACTTTTATAATTGTTGATCAAACTTGGGCGGCTTGTCGTAGTACCAAAATCAAAGTGTTTAATTCGGTTATGTTTCATTTTGTTAAATTGTAATCTCGTATTACAGTTGTTGTGCTAAATAGCCAGCACGTAACCTATATAACTGTTGATCTTTGATTACGTCGTAGAAGAATCAAAGGGACGCTCAACCAATTAATCTCCCTATCTCTATAATGTAGACTGACCTCACGAAAAGTGCCGTCACTAAAAAATGACTTCAGAAATCTATATATATTGCAATTTTCACAAAAATTAAAGATGGGTTCTCCAATCTAAACTCAACGCCCTACAAAATTTTGCTAAGAAAACTGTAAGCTTGTACTCCTTCGTCCATTTAAAACCTTAGGCTACCCCAATAAAACAGGCAGAAGATTTCCATAAACACCTTTATTTCACGATTATGGAAGTAGAATATAAGGATTAAACCAAGACACAAGATTTGGTTGATTTATAAATTGGTATCCTAGTCCCCTAACAGGAAGGTTCCAAATATTCACCTTAACTATTAGTTTATATTAGTTTAATCTGCAATAAATGCATAAAACAAAGAATAATTACAATAACTACATTTACAACTACAACTATACAGCTGTGGTGACATTGTTACATCGTTTTAACTGTAATAGACTTATCCGACATGTATGATTTTATAATTATCGGAACTTTAAAGAAGCCAACAAAACAAATAAGATAAATAAATTCTTGTCGTTTGGTGTAAAGGAATGTTAAATTTAGATTGGTATTTGTGCTTTAAGTATTTCTGGAAATGTCACCTGAAAGATAAAGAAATGCTTTAGACCAGTGGTTTCCAAACTTTGTTAAAAAATCTCAAAACCGACCTCTAGCAATATTTTAATATTTGGCGGTATAGTGAAGACTAAATATTTAAACAAATACAGTATAGTGAAAAATAGGCCTACACCTCCTTCGCGGACCTCCTGAAAGTGCATCACGGACCCTAAAATGTCCGCAGATCGAACTTTGGGAACCACTGCTACAGACAAACAGCACCAAGACATCATAGTGCCGTTCTGCGGTTTAACATGTGTGTGGCCTAACGCCACCGATTCCTATACTGGTTTTTACTTTAAAACGGTCTTGGTGATGAAGATGTCATTTGTTAGAAACGTAGCCCGGTAAAAAATTATAGAAAATTTTGAGGTAGAATGGTTACCGTGAACAATTTATATATTATCTTTATTTACTTAAAAAATAGTCTTAGTGAAGATTGCATCATGGGATTAGCCAGGTAAGATACAGAAAAAAATATTAATCTGAACCCAAAACCATTCGGTTTCCACAGTTACTCTTCCAAGAAAAACAATAACAAATAATTTACAATAATACAGAACTTACGTTTTGGTCCAACATTGGCAGAATTATAGCAAGAATTGCAATAAGGCTTGCCGCCGAGCTATAAAAAAACAATTTTTATATTAGTGAGTAGCAGTGCTCCTGTTGTGGTATTAATAATGAACCTACTATAAGTTGAGAATTGCAAATAGGATAGGATATTTATGTTTATCCATGTTTTATCCAACCAAAGAAGTTGTTTTCTACAGCCCAAAGTTATAAGCTTCGCCGTGCCAATTCCGACGAACGAAGAAAGAAAATCCTCCTTGATCAGGAGTGTAATTTATTTGTTTCTAATAATAATATAATAGTTTTTTAGTTATTGTTTCTGCCTATTTTAAATATTAATTGCTAGGTAATTGTGTGTGCTTGCTAATTGCAATCCAGAGCCACCTGGTTAATTTTATATGACTTGCAAGAATTTGTAGGCCTAGGTTGGTCTTATTGATACTTGGATATACTACAATGATGGGTAATATCGGTGTCTTATTTTACAGGTTTGCAAACAGAAAGAACAAATCGACACCATCCACAACTGCACGATCACCATCTCATAAAAAGGTTAGTAGCTCTTGCAATATTTTGCCATATAACCCTATATGTTCCTCATGTCCCAATGTTTTATATTTCAAAAGATAAATCCTTCCATTCGTCTCAGTTTAAAGAAAATGGTGAGACTTGCCGTCTAAGTGCGTTGAATTATGCGGAGTCGTTACCTCTAATTAAGTTCATTTTACAAACACTGCATAGGTTAATAAATTAGCTACGGCTGTTCTTCCCGTTTGCAAAACGCCGGTGCAAATTTAATATAATAATAAAGAAGATCGTACTGTCCACAACGAATCGGCTGCAGCACCACCCATTCCCCCACGCGTGGCGTATCCTCCACCTGTTCCACAACGAGCAACGATGCCACCGCCTTTTCCACGTCAAGTAACACGTGTATATGTAACCTATACGGTGCCAAGTTTGATCGGACGTATTGCCATAGTTTCATAGTTTGTAGAAGCGCTGCGTTATTTGTCACTGAACATTAACATGTCTAATATTGGTCGTTATTACCTTTCGCCATCTTAATGTCTATATTTTGTCGCCCTATCGCACTGCGAAGCTGTTAGTTATGGGTCCCATTTGAAAAAATGGGACAAATATTGTTTTTGTCCGTTTTTTTTTTCGTTTTTTTTTTCGTCAAAGGTTTGACAGGCATGGCTTGTGGCCCCGACATCTACCAGAAGGGGTAATGGAATTGCAACGAAACTTTAACATTTGTTAGCGCACATGGTCTAGATATGCAAAAACCAATATTTTGGGTAATTTAGCCAGGGGAATTCCCCTGGGAGGTCAAAAACCAAAACGGTATTTTTTCTAAAAATTTAACATTTTTGGGCATAACGCTTGAACGGCTGATCCAATTATGATCAAATTTGGTAAAATATTAGTGTGTTAGCAACTGCTTTACTAATAAGAAGAAACAAAATATTTACCCAGGGAAATACCCTAAACATGAAGATTTGTTTCTAAGTCTTGATTGTGATAGGCATGGCTTGTGGGTCCAACATCTAACGAAAGGGGTAATGGAATCGCAGTAAAACTTTGTCATTTGTTAAATAATGTAGTATAGATCTGCAGAAACTAAAATTTTGGGTTATATACCCAGGGGAATTCCCCTGGGAGGTCAAAAAACAAAACGGTATTTTTTTTCTAAAAGTTTAACATTTTTGGGCATAACGCTTGAACGGCTGATCCAATTATGATCAAATTTGGTAAAATAATAGTGTGTTAGCCACTGCTTTACCAATTAGAAGAAACAAAATATTTGCCTAGGGAAATACCTTAAAAATGAAGATTCGTTTCTAAATTATGATTGTGATAGGCATGGCTTGTGGCTCCAACATCTACCGGAAGGGGTAATGAAATTCCAATGAAACTTTTTCATTTGTTAGACAACGTGGTATAGATATGCAGAAACTAAAAATTATGGGTTACATACCCAGAAGAATTCCCCTGGGAGGTGAAAAACCAAAACGGTATTTTTTTTATAAAAATTTAGCATTTTTGGGCACAGAGCTTGAACGGCTACTCCAACTTTAATTAGATTTGCTGAAGTATAAGTGCATTAGCCACTGATATAACAATTAAAAAAAGATTCAATTATTTGGACCTAGGGAAATACCCTAAAAATGAAGATTTGTTTCTAAATCATGATTGTTATAGGCATGGCTTGTGGCAACGACATCTACCAGAAGAGGTAAAGGAATTGCAATGAAACTTTGACATTTGTTAGACAACATGGGCTAGAAATGCAAAAACCAAATTTTGGGATAATAAATCAAGGGGAATTTCCTTAATACGTTAAACACCTAAACGGTAGTTTTTGTCATTTTTTTTTTAGTTTTTTCAGGCATAGCGCTTTAACGGCTGCTTCAATTTTAATCAGATTTGGTGGAATGTAAGTAATTAGTCACTTATTTAACACTTTAAGAAAATAAAAAAAATCCCTAGGGAAATACCCCAAAAAATAGGTTTTTGTTCTCAAATCAGGATTGTGACAAGCATGCCACGTCACCCCGACATTAACCAAAAGGAGTAATGGAATCGCAAATAAAATTTGACATTTGTTAGACAACATGGCCTAGATATGCAGAAATCCAAAATTGTGGGTGATAAATTTATGGAAATTCACCTGAGACCTTAAAAACCAAAAAAAAAATTTCTAAAAGAATTGCTTTTTACGGGATAGCGCTTGAACAGATTCTCCAATTTTAATCAGATTCGGTGGAATGCAAGTGCATTAGTCACTGATTTAACACTTAAAACAAATAAAAAAGATTACCTAATGAAATACCCTAAAAATTATGATTTTTTCCCTCAAATCATGATAGCAACATGCATGACATGGCGCCCCGACATCTACCAGAAAGAGTAATGGAATCGCAATAAAAATTTGACATTTGTAATGGAACATGGTCTAGATATGCAAAAACTATAATTTGGGTAAACAAATCTAGGGGAATTCCTCTGAGACGTTAAAAACCAAAACGTTTTTTTTCTAATAAATTGACTTTTTGGGGCATAGCGCTTGAATGGCTGCTCTAATTTTGATCAGATTTGGTGAAATGTTAGACTATTAAACACTCTGTGAGTCAATTTATTAAAAGAAAGAAAACATTTACATAGGGCAATTCCCCTAAAAACGAAAATATGTTCTTGAATTATGATTTTGACAGGCATGCCATATCGCACTGACATATCCAACAAGGAGTCGACAAAACTAATTAAAACTTAAAGAATTTTTACATAACATGACCCACATATGTAAAACAGAAACTTATCTATTAAACCCAGGGGAATTACCTGAAACCATGAAATCGGGCTGTTTTGAAAATTTAGCTTTATTTTACCACCATGCTTGAAAACAAGCTTTAATTTAAAACATTTGTGGTGAAATGTTCGTAAATTTAAGACGTTTATTCTTTTCTCAACTACATATGGAAAAGAAGTTTGGTCTAATAACTATGGGACCCATGCGTTTATGCTTGCAGAAACAAAGTACATACTCAGTGTATAAAATACAAATTGTGGTTAGGGACCCTGTAGCATGAATATATGGCATACGACATGTGTTTTACATATAGTGGTGGTTAAACACGTGGTTGACACTCTCTAGTTTATGATTTATTTTTACGCTTATCAGCGAAGATTTATGATACTAATTTTACTTACTTGGTTGGAGAAAGTATGGCCTCATGGGGCCATCTAACACTATTCGCGGCGTTGCTGCCTTAATTGTGAGAAGGCACAACTACTGCAGTTTTTTACACGACAATAAAATCACGCCACAAACATTGTATCAGATTGTTATGCATAATTGTGTAGCCTGGCGTTTGATTGCTCCACCAGGGTCTGTTAGGTTTTGAAGGTTTGAATTGACTCTACGTGGTGCTTTGAAAGGCGATCGAGAAATTTTCCCTCAACATCGAATCTCACCACAACGAAATAAGCCGTAATACTTTGTTTAAAAAGGCTTGGAAAAAGGGAGATATGTGGTGAATCGATGCTTTCGGAAATTAATATAATTGTTTGTGTGTAATGCTCACGTATATTGTTTGTAGAACACGTATGTAAACGACGTAATTTTGCTAACAAGTAATTCGCGTCGTATTTACGACAAGTACACCACCACTTGTATTTAAAACGCCAGTCAATTCCCACAATTAAAATAGGCGTCGAATTGTTTTCCCTGGTGTGTTTGTTACGTACAATAGATGCCACCGTTAGGATAGGATAGGACATTCACCTTTATCCCTGGGAATGGGAAAACCAAGGGGGTTATCACACGGGCAATCGTCAGATCACCTCGCGCCCATCGTCGGGTTACCGGAGCTATTGAAGTGTGTTGTATATAATAGACACGTTCTTTCAATTTGGTAGAACCCATTAATCCGCTGGTTTCAGGCGATGCCCGTAAAGTGATTTGCCCAAGGACACAACCGACTTGCTAGCGACCAGTTTCGCACCTGCAACCTTTCGAGTGAAAGACGCGCACTTAACCGCTAGACCAGTGGTTCCCAACCTGGGGGTCGCGACCCCCAAAGGGGTCGCAAAGCATGTTAAAGGGGGTCGCGAAGCTGTTGCTAATGTAAGAACAAGGGTAAATGTCAATAGGACTGGATGCACCGGTACGCTCGTAGTATGTGCTATCCCGTGCATAATTTTTCATTGAGACATTTCATTCGGATTGTTTTGTAGCACAATATACATGCGTCCACTGTGATGTCATATCGTCCACTGTGATGTCATAAACTATGACCACTTAACTGTAAACGTGCAATAGCTGCAAATTGGAACTCTATTAGGGAAGTAGCTTAGTATATTATACAACAGAAATCAGCCAAGACTTGGAATTGGTAAAGATAGTTAAGGGGAGCATCATATACGATCGCACTCATTTGTTAATAAATGCAAGTAAAACATTTTTGTGCTAACTTTCTAATTTTGCCATTAGGATAGAATATAAGTGTGGGTCACGGAATCTTTGAACATTTTTAAGAGGGTCACCAAGACAAAAAGGTTGGGAACCACTGCGCTAGACCAATCGGCCGGGGATATTATGCGCTCCTTTCTCAGTTATAGAATGCAGCTTACAAAATAAAATATTGCCGGGCGTCTATAGTCTATATTCTGAATTTTATGCTGCGAGTTACTGGAGTCAGACATCAGACAAGCACCGACTTTGCAATCTCGAAGGACAGCCTAAAGTGATCTTTTGGTTTAGCGACGAGCGGCCAAATGCACTTGCACCGATAAGAGCTAAATAGAGCAGGGAAGCTAAAAATTGTTTTGATAAACAGCATAAAGAGTACTGTACATTTCCAGAAAGTTGCACGACAAAAGACCAAATGTATACAAAAGGTGCTAAAGCCAAACCGTCTGGTTTTCACAATCACTGTTCCCTGTATAGCAATAAAAGATAAAAATAATTTTTATGTTCATACAGAACTTACCTCCTGGACCGAACAAGGCAGCATAGAAGGCCGGTGGATATTAAATGGGTTAAAATGGGTTAAAACTAAAACCGGTGGATATAAATGGGTTAATAAACGCATATATTAAACATACACAACACACTGCAATAGTTCCAATAACCAACGGTGGGCGCAAGGTAATCTGGCCATTAGGCCTACCCATGTGTTAACGCCCCTTGAATTTCGGTACAAATCTTTGCCGAGCGATGTTAGCTTTTCAGCTAAAAATTATTACACTAATTTAATGTTACAAATATATAATATTTTGACCTAACAATATACAAAATTTTGTGCCGAAAGTGGATAGTTTGCAGGATACTTGTCAATTGTATTTTGTACTTTAACATACTATGTTAGTTAGGTTAATTAACGTAATGCTTGTTCTAGCATATTACATTAATTCAATGTTACAAATATGTAATATTTTGATCTAACAATATAATAATCCGTCAATTACTAAACGTAAATACACGTGAACTTTATTTAGGTGAAAACTCCCTTATTCCGCAGCTAGCTATATTAACACTACCTTGTTATGTCGGCCTAACTTGTTGGACCTTTCGCTAGAATGGGACACGTCCAATGACGCAAAATATCCGCAGATAACCAGCGCTCAACAAACATGTTATGGCGAGGCGTTTTACTCTGCACACCATCTGACGGTCAACTATAGATCATATTTAATTTATCACATTGGTGGCATGCATAGTGCAAATGTATTTATAATAACCCAATATTTGTACATAGTAAATTACAACTTGCCTGCTTTGAAAACCGTGAGTCGTTTAAGTGTATTAACTATGGGAAATAAACGGAAGGGAAATTTTGTTCCAAACTGGATGTTATTACCCAAGGATTGATCGTATGTGCTACAATCCCGTCTCCTTGACTGAACTTTTATCACAAGTATTTTTTTCTTGTGACCTGGACTTCGGGGAAAACAAATGTGTTCTTGTTTCATTGACCTCCAAGCTCAGGACACAGTGTTTTTGCAATATTTTATGATTGAAATGTAGATTATGTTATTCCGTTTTATAAATTCATAGGTTAAATCTTAATTTATACATTTGGAAACTTTAACTATTAATGATGACCGGATTGGAAGTATTGGTTTATCATCGAAAAGTCGATTTTCTCACAGTTGAACAATTCAAGACAGCTCAGTTTTTAACATTGTGAAGATGTGTGATAGTATGACTCGTAATTGTTGACCGTTTCAGTTTTCAAGATAAAAAAAAGAAGAACACTGAATATATACAAACATTCACAATCTTTTTACGTGATGTCGCCCAATTTATGTAATAGTAGTATAGGCCTAGTAACTTTTAAACTTTAAATGTAATTGGTGAATACTTTTACGAAATTGACTGTTCTTTGTATTTCAACAATTAGTTTTGCATATTTCTTACTAAAACAGTTTTATTTGTTTTTTTTTTATATTTGGAATAAGCTTTTGATATTTTTACGCTTTAAGCCTTAAGGTCTCGTTTGTGCTACGTTTATTTTACCCAATTAATCTGACAAAATGACTGTGGTTAGGTGAGCTCTTATTGCACTAAGTAAGATCTTACATGTTACAAATGCTGTTAGTTCTCTAGAAAGTTTGTAGTTGTAACATCCAATGATCAATGTTGCTTCGGGTACTTAGTTATTCACCACAATAAAATTGGTGTTAGCAAATTAAGTTTTGGATTAAAGACTTTAGAGGCAGTTGAAATGTATAGAACACGCAAAACGAGTTAAAAGACCTTGTAGCAATTTCGATATTATTTTTGCAAAAAATGCATTTCAGTTAATCTAAGAATACTGAGTTCATTCTGGTATCGCATTATGACGTCATTGATACTAATTACCTCATGACGTCATTGACACTTAAAGCAGTTGTTTTCCACCTACGTCATTATTTGCATTATAAAGCGTTGTGCGATCATTTTAAAAAACACAAAAAACACAACTTAAATCTTCGAAAGTAGTTTTCTGCTTTTTTTGCTATTTACTGGATGTTTCGCTGCCAGTCAAGTTTAGCTCCACGACTGTGTGTACATTTGGGGTCGGAACGGAGATTAATGTAACAGGTATAGACGGCAGCGGATTCTCGGATTAATATTTTTGATTGTTGGCATATAATATATTTTTTCTATTTTCTGTAAATGTCCAACAATTGTATATAATTTCAAGATTAAATGTTTTTTTTTATTAGTGGTCAAAATTCAGGTACCAAACATATCACGCATGACTAAGGCCAACATGATAATTCGATCGGTTGTTTAAATAATCTTTCCGGTACGAAGTTGAAATTTTTCATATCCTCGTCTATATATATGCCTCATCCATATTAAAGGTTTAGTCATTTTTGATATATTGACTGGCAACAAAATCCACATTAGTGTGTAAAGTGACGAATAATCATATAAATTTTTGTTAAACAAACTTGGGCGGCTTGTCGTAGTACCGAAATCAAAAGGTTCGATTTGGTTGTGGAAATTTTGTGATATTTTATTTTGTTAAATTGTAATCTTGTATTACAATTGCGGTGATAAATAGCCATAAAACATCTATAACCGCTGATCTTTATGGCGTCGTAGAACAATCAAAGGGAACTTTAAACCAATGATTCTTCCTATCTCTCCAATACAAACTGACCTTAGGAAAAGGGCTATCACTAAAACCCTGTTAAAATAGCCATTACACGAAGCTCTGATTAGCTATTCTAAAACTGCACAGCTGCAAAAAACACTATCACGACTGCGAGACACGAGCGTGGAAGAATAACACCACACAAATCAAGAAATTCTAGCCTGAAGCCTACCACATACTGCTACACCCATTAATGCTCCGTACACACTCACTTAACTATGACTATAAGACCTTACCCAACGTTGGTCGCTTATAGAGATCCATTAAATTGGTTGTGCACCATCTTCAACAGGCGTCAGCGATTGGGTTCTTGCAACTACTAGTTTAATTTTGTAAATTACGTTAACTTAATACCACAAAATAAAAACGTATTAAATGAGTTGTTTGATTTATTTGGCATACTACATACTAATTACATCGTATAGATTATAGTAGCTTAATATAGCCGTTAAATTGGTATTCCATTTCCTTAACGGGGTAAGAAAGGTTACAAATTTCAACATCAAATATTAATCAACAAAAAATATATAAAATAAATAATTATAATATATTGCATTTAAAACTACAGGACTACAGCTATGTCGGTAATGTTAATGCGTTTTAACAGTAAATAGACTTATCACACATAAATGATTTTGTAATTACCTAACCTTAAAGAAGCTAAAAAAGTAAGATATAAAATCTTGTTGAGTAGTGAAAATTTAAGGAATGTTAAATTTGAAAATAATTATAATTTTTTGAATTTTCACTTTAAAATATTGTAAAATCTAAACATATATAAGTGGTTTGAGATTTTCGATTAGATCATATTTCATATGCATAACTACTTCGAGATACTGTAGATTATAAGTATTTGTGCTTTAAGTATTTCCGGGGAGGTCAGCTGAAATATAAAACAATGCTTTAGAATTAGACACTCCGAACTAAGATATAGTGCCTTCGAGCGGTTTACCATGTGTGTGTGGCGGATTGATTAACGCCACCGATTCGTATACTGTTTTTACTTAAAAACGATCTTTGTGACGAGGTCATCTATGGTTAGAAACTTAGCCCGGTAAAAATGTCTTAGTGACGATCGCATCATGAGTTTTAGCCCGGTAAGAAAGATAACAAAATATTCATCTGAACCCAAACCATTTGGTTTCCACAATTACACTTTTAAGTAAAGCCATGACAATTAATTTATATTAATACAGAACTTACGTTTTGGACCAACCTTGATAGAATAGCAAGGATTACAATAAGGCTTGCCGTCGAGCTAAAAAGTAAAAACAACTTTTATATTAGTGGCTACAAGTGCTCATGTTGTGGTATAAATAACCTACTACAATAAGTTGCTAATTGCAAATAGGCTGGGATATTCATGTTTATCCCTGTGTCTGTGTGTGAAAAAAAAACACAAGGCGCGTTATTACACGGACAAACGTCAAATTACTTCGCGTTCACCGTCGGGTTTAGGGAGCCATTGCAGTGGGTTGTGTATGATTAAAACGTTCTTTCAATATTGGTAACAATTAACCACTGGTAAGTGGTAACTGTATTCAGACAATGGCCGCAAAGTGCTTTGACCAAGGGCACAGCAGACTAGCAAGCGACCATTATCGAAATTGTAACTGTAGTTACCAGTTTTTTGTCACTTTCGACCAAGCAAATCATATTTTTAAAAACAAATGGTATATCATATAATCACTAATTTTTATTGAAACACAATACTCTAAGGTACCTCGAAATGATCATTAGATAGCAAATATATCTGGCAATTCTGACATTTAAAGCATTGTCGGTGATAATCTTTCTTGAGAGATTTTACAACTTCAGCTAAAAAATCAACTCGTCAAAGCATTGATAGTAAAACAGGAAATCATTATAGAGGAAATCATCATATATATGTCTGAGTAGGCTACTTACCAAGGTAAACATGCTTTTTACAGATTGGGCAGATTGGAAACATTTCTTTCGGCAGTTTTACAAAATTTAATTAAAAAGTGTATTAATCTTCCGTACAAGAGAATGGTAAGTTTACAGGATACTTGTCTATTATGTTACCTGCCTCTACGTAAGTTGGGCTAATTAGCCTGATATATTTCAGCAGCATATTAGCATATTCAATGCCATATGTGCTGTTCGTTGTTCTGTAGCTTTTCTGGTCATTGCTGATGTAACTAATATCGAAGTTCCTTATTTTAATTCATCGGTTTAAATTCAACTAGCACACAAACTTTAATATTATTATATTTTAAGTAAACGTGAGTTTGTTTTTTAGGTTTACTGACCGGGGAGTATTTCCACGGACTGTATGGTCATTTGCGAGCTACGCAGTATAGAAAGACCTATGAATTCGCTTTCCACAGAACTCCTATGGTTTGGCAGAGTAGTCACTAATCTAAAGTTCTGAATTCAAAGCCTGAGATGCTTGGGTTTTATAATTTGTTTAAATTGAACTGGCGATAAAAATCAAAAAGCGAATATACCGGTAGTTTAAAGGCAAATACAATACACCTTTAGTCATTATTTACATCAGTGATTTCACAACAACATTGTTACATCAGCTTTAACTGTGTCAGACACAGGAAGTGATTTATCTTTTTTATACCAAAACACACAATTTTAAACCCAATAAGATATGGTAATTGAGTGTGCCCAACCATCACAGAGGTTATTTATAAATGTGGACAACAATTGTTGTTTTGTTCTGTTGAAAAACTGTAGTCTTATACCTGGAATAAGTCAAAATAAATTTTAAAGTCCCATCCCTTATCACAGTGATTAGCCTACTAGCAAAAGGCCCAAAAAACTCGCCCCATTGGGTAAGTCTTCATTAATTACGGTAGAGTGTAAGTGCACACGATGTCGATGATATATTGGTGAACACTTAAATGAAAATTATAGAAACTAATTTTAACCCTGCTCTTAACCCTAATTTTAAAACTAACTCAAACATCCTAATTTATATTTTAGTGCGCAGTTTCCCACCTTCCCTCCGTTCAGTCTACCCCCCCCCCATACATTGGCTGTCTACGAGCACAGACAGTTCACCAGTTAATCCACTTTCGAATATCTACCTTTTTTTCGGCCGCAATAAAACCGACGTTGGATCAACATCAACACTAGTTAAGTTTAAACTTCTGACCAGAACAATTACATAAACAACAGATGGAATTTATATCAATCATTCTTGGGCAAGACACAATGGTTAGTAAGTTTTCGATCATTTAACATAAAAAAATCAATGTTGTTTAAAAGGCGCGGAATAGAATCCCCACCCTTTAGACAAACACTGCAAGATTAAATTTTAAACACATTCTTTTAAGCAATCGTTTTTGCAATTCGAACGATACTAAATTGTTACGTTATAACTGCACAGTTCGTAAAATACTGGTCACGAGCTTATTTTGCCAAAATAGGACTAAATTACCACGCTAAGAGGTTGGTTTGAATATTTTTTGTATTCAAAAGTTATTTGGTGCTAAAAGAGAACATACAGACGAATTCTGAAACATGGTAAAAAAAGTTTAAAAAAGTTTAACTGTATAATGGTTATTTGAATTTCCATAAACCACTTTTCCGAGGATTGCTGCATGTTAGTTACAACATTTGTCGTTGTAAGGTTGCACGATAAATTTTCCTCAACACCTTTCTTCATTTTCGCCCTCATCCCCACACTTCGTATATTCCAGTGAACTTTGGTTGGTACAACTAACTCGGATTTTGTTTAGCAGTTGCGGCAGATGCTTTCTTTTTGAGAAATCGTTTTAATGAATCCTCTTCAGCCACATTGTCATCTGCAAATGTATTACTGATTCGGGAAAATTTCCATAATATGGTAATATGATCATCATTTACATCATGGTAAGTGTTTAAAAACTGGTATTGGGAAAAGGACAGAGCAGTAATCTATAAATAAATAGATAGCGGCTAAACTTATAAAGCAATTCGTACACAACAAACTGCAATTTGCCTCTGTGCAGAAGGTAATGAACAACTACTGGTAATATTATGCTTCGAGTTTTCCTATCCACAGGAATAAACAAACATTAGTCATATCGCCATACTCTACATTAACAAAATATCAAAAATTGATTAAAAATTTCACATCATATTGTGGATGGATTCATTATTTTTTAAATTATTATTATTTTTGTCGATTAATCGGCACACACCGCCCGAATCATCTACACTTTCCCCAGAACTGCTATCAGATAAGTTGCTTCCGTGGGTCACAACCAAGCCAGACATCAAATCTGCAAAGTAACAATTCGAATAAATATAACAATCACTTTCCGTTCTATAACGGGTACTCCTTGCTTTGGGTAGACAAAGATGATAAAACTTACAATGCGTATGTAATCACCATAGTTAGCAGAATATAAAACAAAATCACTATAAGAATATAACTAATTGTACGAAAGTGAAGCTTTGTAATTTTTGTAATAAAACACAACAGTTTATGAATTTTTCTGTGGGGATGGTAAAGGAAATTATGTTAATTGGTCTTTACATTTCCAGACAAGATAAGAGAGATAGGTTACTCATGTAGGATTGTACTAATTATCAATATTAAAGGTTAATCCAATCCACTGCTTGTGCCCACAGCCAAAATGTCAAACCTATTGCTGTGTGCTATGTACTTTACATCAGTTTTGGTTTGATACATAATAATACGCCAGATTATCTCAATAAATTATAGAACCATAGATTAAAGAAAAAAAAGCTAGCAGATTCTTACAAATTTCAACCATGGATTTAAAACCTGAAACATCTTTTGGATCTTTTTCTTCTTTTCTTTTTTCGGGATTCAATTTTTCTTTTTTCATTTTTTCATAAGCAGGTTTGTACTCACTGTGAAACGAGAATCATTAAAGGGAAAACTTGAGGTTAACAAATAATTTAATAATCTCATGGCTACTGCATTAGTATCAGCATCAAGAAACCGAATTTAACCATTATAGTTTTAAGTTTTTCAAGTTGATACCAATGTGTATATTTCACAACACAAATTTATAGGGATTGTATCCAGAAGTACTATTAATCCCCACAGGAACATAAGTGCAATATCAAAGTCCCTTCACTGTTTAGGTTTACTTACAGGGATAAAATTAGCGCATCTAAACCAATAATTTTTGGTGTACATTATATACATTGCAATATTAATCTAAATTAATTTACAGTCTAGCTTAATCTTAATAAAGAAACTAATACTTGATGTATTCCTGTCTTGCCTCATCTACTGCCTTAAGAAAATCGTCCATTCCCGCTCCTGTAACCGCTGAAAACCCTACCAGCTGAAATAAGAGTAATTAGTTACAGAACATAACAAAAAATTGTAATCAAAAATGTAGAACTCTTTGAGGTTTATTTCGCAGGTGAGCAAATAAAGGTACAAAAATTTAAATGTCAGATTATCATTTTAATAATCGGTTAACTGTAATTGCATTGCGATAATACAATTAAAACATGCAACAGTTATTGACCATAGCAATATTTAATTGTGTTCAGGCAACCTTTATTAACTACCCGTCACAGAAAATAAGCAAAAGCTAAATGATTTCAATCACACCACCTTTCTGCAGGCAATGTAACATGCTACCAATAAAATTACTGGCTTTTTAGTTTATATGGTGAAACTATAAAAAAGATCACAAACTTTCTGTTTAAAAATAGCCTTTCAAAAAAAATACCATTTATAACTGCACTTTATTAAAGTACAACTTACTTTTAACTTGTTATAGAATTCATCCAACACCAAACTCATTGATCTACTCAGATTTGAGATGTAACTTGTCTCTGACTGTAAAGCTTCTTCAAAGGCGCAGAAGTCAGTTGTCCATTCAACAGCAAACTTGTGGTCCACAATATCAGTCTGAAAACCATGTTGATAATGGATAATTATCCATTAGAGCTGTGCATAAGAGCTAGATTACAACAACGGTTAACTGAAACGAAAAATCAGTTAACCTACTTTATTGTTCATTGACAGCCCTATTTTTCTTGATATCTGCCAAGTATCAGCATAGGTGAGGTATTTAGATTTCATCGATTGGACATAGAGAAGCGTCTATTTTTTATGATATTCTAATCTTTTTTTTTATATATTCATGTATTAATTATCATTTTTTCGTTATACTATGTGTAAAGGACTGTGGAAAATATATCCCTTGATGTAGTCATACCAATTTATACGAACTATAGTACTGCACTATGTAGTTTGTGCGGGCGACTTTGTAATGAATAATCTGCGATCATTCAACACACGCAAAGACGGGAACAGGAAAACGGCTTTATTAACACTTCGCCACATAACCCCCCTCCTCCATTTGCGCGCACAACATAGTTAACCAATAAGGATAAACGAGAAAGCAATTGGCGAGCAACATAGTCAACCATTAAGATGAATAGGGGGTTTAATGAAACGCCCCAAGCCGGTACACCGTACGCTGGCGCACTGAGCGTTGCATCCTTATTTTGAGCGTGGCAAACTCCTCATTGTCTGCTTTCGCGCGGCCTTCCTCCCCATGGCGGTTGTGCCACCTGTGACCGGTTCCGTCATGTCGAGGTGTGCTGGTTTCACACAATCAATGCTGAATTCGCGCCGTATACTAATTCAGCTGAAGAAGCTTTTAAGTCTTCTTTGGAGGCGGTGCGGATGCCCAGGAGGACCCAGGGAAGGTCGTTCACCCAGTTTGGTTCTATAAGACGTGCCATGACATCACTCTTCATGTGACAATGAAACCGCTTAACAAGCCCGTTCCCTTGTGCTAGGAATGATGTCATGTGGTGGAGTTGGATTCCAAGCAACCTGTTAAAAGTCGACCACAGTGCTGAGGTAAATTGCAGACCTCGGTCAGACGAAATGTTGGACGTACTGCGAAACGAGAAATCCAGTTGAAGGTGAAAGCCCTGGCACATGTGGTTGTGGTAGCGTCTGACATCGGGTTGATTTTGGCTATTTTGCAGCTAACACATTGTTTTTTTTTTCGTTTGCCATCGATGTGAAGTACGTGAGTACGTTTGTTGTATACTCTGAGATGGAAGCTAATTGACGTTGTTGTCTTGCTGACCATGTACTGAATGTTTTGAAAAAGGCAATGAAAGTGGTTTGTGGTCGGTGAAGCCGTTAAACTGCGACCTTCGAGAAATAGCAAAAGTTCAGGGGGCGTAAGCGTTTACTTAAACGCCAGGGGTTGCCATGCGCCGTCAATGAATTGTTGTAAAACAGCGCCAATGGCGTGCTGCGAGGCATCGGTGGTCAGACTTGTCGGTGCCTAATGCAATGGATGGTGCAGGAGCGTGGCATTCGCTAAAGCGGTTTTTGCTTCATCTAAAGCTGAAACCAATGGCTTGTTCCAAACTAGTTTTGTTGGTTTTCCAAAAAATGACTCATAATTAGGAGACATGATACATGTTGCAAAAGGTATAAAACGGTGGTAGAAATGAATCATACCTGCGAATTGTTGAAGCTCTTAGATCGTCGTTGGGCGTGGAAAAAACTTAATGGCTGCCACTTTCTCTGTCAGAGGTCCCATTAGGCTCTGAAATGTCTGTGCCACATTTTTTAATTAGAAAGGCATTCGTACAAATTCATAACACCCAAAGGGCGAAATCACACTTGTTTTTGGAATATCAAAGGCACAATGGGAACCTGGTGGTATCCTCGAACCAAATCAATTTTAGAGAACATGCAAGACCCAGCCAAACGGGCGAAAAATCTTAAATGAGGGAGGCAGCCGC
>CH002875.1:137780-152423 GCA_000149265.1 Ciona savignyi
GACATTGTGTCGATTTCTCTGGCTGGTTGTGGGCGAAACCTACAATTTCTTTGGCTGGTTGTGGGCAAAACTCCTGGTGTGTCTTTATACTTTCGAAATGAACGTCCTCTGGGCCTGCCAATAATAATTCGTCAGCCTGCCTTGCTAAATTGCGGTTATCGACAAAATCCTGATAAGCAAGGAAGGTTCTCATGTTGGCAGGCATATGTTTTAAGAATAACTCCCGGAAAATGAAGCATTCTTTCTCCTTACCCAGCAGGGCTAGCATTTCATCCATGAGTACGGATGGCATTCGGTCACCCAATGGCGGGATGTGGAGCAGTCGCTTTGCTCTCTGTGATTGCGTCTGGCAGAAAACACCGAGCAAGTGCTCTTTGATTGTCTGATGTTTTTATTTTTCGGGTAGATTTAAGAGTAAATCGATTAGGCGGTTTGCCATACTTTGATCCAACGCCGCTACGACAAAATATTTCGTCTGATCTGTACAGATGTACTTCAAAGCAATGTGCGCCTGCATCTGTTGAAACCATACCACTGGTTGGCCTGTCCAGAACGTGTGCAGTTTAAGGGCTACAGCGTTTTGCTGTTCTAAGCTCATAATATAATTTCATTCAGAAAAAAATTTGTTTCTAAAACGTCGAGGGTCACCAATGTAGCGTACTGCACTACTTGTTTGTGCGGGCGACTTTGTAATGAATAATCTGCGATCATTCAACACACGCAAAGACAGGAACAGGAAAAAGGTATTGTTAACGCTTTGCTGAACATGTCACTACATGACAACGTAGTCTATTATTGTACTCAAAATCATTTTACACATAAAGCAATAAATACACACATTTTTAGGGTTTTACTATTACCTTGTTCATTACAACAAAAAACGGCAACTTGGTTTTGTAGAGAATACTGCATGCGTACAACATATTGGACATGAAAGTCACAGGGTTGGTACACCTCGCTGTATCTACGATGTACACTATAACGGTCGGAAATGTGGCAGCCTGTGATATTACCGAATTTAAATCAACTGCTTTAAAACAATTTTAAAATTTTAGATCTACAAATGAAATAATATTTTGTTAATTGCGATTTTTCTTTTTCTCGGTATATATAATTGGTTATGTGTTATTCAAATCGTTCTATTGTATTATATAATTGTCATCTCACACAAGAGGTACACTTGCTTACAGCTATATCAGCTTCAGCATAGTGGAATTGGATAAGTCCTAACCCTTTAAATGACAAAAATTCAGATAAGATCGCACTCATATCCACTAAATATCTTTCCAATTGACACAATCATTAGGCTCGCGTTCGATCCTATCATCTTTCGGATAAAAGGCGAGGCAACAACCAAACAACCGATTTGGACAGACTTTGTTGCATTTTCGTAGTGAAAATTATACATGTACCGAACAGTTTAAAGTTTGTATTATACTAACCAGAGATTCAGTAATGATAGCTCCAGATGCTGACCACGTGAACACTTCTATTTGACCTGGGGTGTCAATAACAACGTTTTTAAACTCTGGGACACGTTTTTGCAACAGAGACAAAACCTAAAACAATAAAAAATAATTTTATAATAAAATATCAAAAATGAAAACAGTAAAGAGTACTATCATATTGCAAGATTACCTTCATTGAAACCAGATATCTATATCAGTTATGAAAAAAATTGTGTTTAACACCATACCATTAAAAACCGACTTGTATTCTTGCGAAAAAAATACCATAAAGTAGTTTTAATTGGAGATTTTTTTGCATGCATCATTATAAGGTTAGTCACATTTTGCATGTATCATTGTAAGGTTAACTAAGATATTTATCATGTGTGATGTTTTACCGAATTTAAATTTTTGAAATGACCAGTCCCTATGACACAAAACAAAGGTTAATCACAGGTACAATGCAATGGTACCTTGCCCATGGAAACAGGACTGTAGCTTTTGTTAATTGCAGTTGAGTACTTGAGAAACAATGGTGGATTACATATGTTGGATACTACAATGTAAGATCAATGGTAGGCCCTGGTCAAATACTTTAAAAACAGGACTTTCTAATGAAGCTACTGCATTTTACAAAAATAAGAAAACGCTGTTTCGTACCTGGTCAAATTTTGTTGCGAACAAGTTTAGAGCCGTCATAATCCCACCATTCGGACCAAGGCCATACTGCTTCATGACCTCTTTGTAATTAACAGTGTCTTGAATGTCGATGTTAACGGGGTAGGGCACTTCATGAACTGCAGGGTCAAGATTAAGGACATATGGAGGTGATTCACTTGCATGAAGGTGAGCTGTCACTCTCTGTAAGATGATTAACATATATCAGAATTTGTATCGTTATTTAAACAATATGCAAATACCAACTGGTTAATCCAAGTAGATAAACATAAACTTTATCATGTGTAGTCGCTGGAATAAACGGCAGTACCGGTATATCAAATATAAATCTGTATAATTCCATTACTAAATTTATAGAAATCCTTAACACACCCAAATTTAAAATACAAAAGAAATACTTACCTGAACAAGAGTAGTCTTTCCAGACCCAGCCATACCCAATACAATCAGTGCTGTTGGAAGTTCAGAATCTTTTAAACTACCGGTATCTCCCATTTCCATTTTGGCCTCTGCTTGGTCAGACTTAGATTCTTCAGACTCCATAATGTTTTATATAAATCAATTGAGAATATGGACTCTATAATTGGTGTAAAATAAACATTACTTTAGTTACATGTGTTGGTTATGGTGGTGTTCTAAACAATCAGATTTATTGAAAAGTGGAAATATGTAAGGAGAGTGATGCAATAATGTTTCATTTAAACACCAATACCAGGTTAGCAAATAGGGAATACAACCAATGTTTCTATATCCCCAAAATCTACCGCAAAAATATTATTTTCGCTTACTTTTAAACACAAATTTAAACTTTTATCTTATTGTTTTACTTATATTAGAAAAACCAACACCAACACAAGTTAAAAGCACTTTAGAGCTCCCTAACTTCTGTCCCTTTTCGTCATTGTTATATGTCTTGGCTTCCAGCTTAAATATAACTTGAAAAAAGTCCCTCAAATGGCGTAGAAATTCAATTGTGTATGGTGTGAGCGGCCCGAAAAGAACTTTTCCCACATCTTGTTCTCCTAGTGCCATGAACAGTGCGACAAAATATTGAATAGAAGAGCAAACACAACCGCCACTATATATTTCCTCCAGTAAAGCACATGCAGCCTTCTTTCCAAGTTCCTCGGGGTCGACAGAGACGTTTTCCGATTTCGGGAGTGAACTACACTCCGCAGATAGAATAACTCCTTTGGTTGACTTCGCTTGCAAACAAACTCCAAATCCAGGGGATTTGCCAGATTGAGGGCCGCGCATATGGTCTGTATTGATATAGATATCTGGCAAGAAGCTATTTAACACGCTTCGAGCAGATGTGACTAATCGGTTTGGGATTTGAGGTGAGACACGCGTCGCATAAGCAACTCCTCTAATACTCTTCACTTTTCCAGGTTCGATGAACATAATCGTCCGCAATTTAAGAACCCTCGGACAGTGAAAATATACCTCCCCGCCACCGCCAGGCGCTGACCCTCGTTTTTTAATCTTTATTTCCACGTCATCTCCAACTCCAAACAACTTCAACAACGGCAAACTTGTTTCTTTTAAAAAATCTACACTTAGATCCAAGTGATCATTCGTTATTCCGGTCAAAGTACATGACACTGCCTGTTTACAAAATGGAGCCAAGCAAAGCAAGACTTCTAAGTAATACCCAATAGAACGTTCTAAATTACACTCGTGCTCAATAGTTCCTCCTAGCAGGATACCAGGTTGATACAGCAAAGTTGTTCCAGTGACGCTCACATCTATTTTCGTCCCATTGGTAAGATTGTCGAGTAAACTTAGCAGGTTCGCTTCAAAATCGTGCAACCCAGGGTTTTCCTGAGAACTTCGGATTTTTTTGATTTTCACAGGTTTTCCGCTTAGAGTTGATAAGATTAATCTTTGCCGAAGAAAATTGGAACCTTCATATTCTAACACAGACATGATCTTCAGGACAAGAAAAGAACTACCAGCATGTAACAAGCACCTTAAACTTATCACTTCATTAGCAATACCAGTAGGTCAATAAAGCCTTTATGTCGATTTAGCTTGTTTACAACTTGGTTTAACAAACTAGAGTCTGAAGAATAAAAATGTAATAATAAAGCAAAAAATTGTAAAAGCTTATTTTTAAAACAATTTAAAGGCAATCAGCTCTTAGTTAAATAGAAAAATCAGTTGCCGCATGTCGCATGGCGATGTTTGAGAGCTATTGTGCGTGCTATACACAATTTTCAGACAGGTGCTAAGGCGGTACATTTTAAAAGATATTTACTGTATAAAAGGAAACTATAGGGATGAAGGGAAGTGTTATTTACCCTATTGCGAGACGGCACCTCTAAGTACTACAGGATCGCTTGGATCGCATGTAGCGTTTGGATAGGTTACTATACTTCGTAATTACAAAAGCCTGGGAGAAAACTTTTCTCACATAATAAAAATTATGATATTAATGTTAGGATTGGGGTTAAAGTTAGTTCTTGGATTGAGATTAGTGTTTGGGACAGAGTTAGAATTAGTTTCCATAGCAATCTAAGCAATCCAAGTGGTCCTGTAGTATGTAGAGGCACCCATGGCGAGAAACCGTAGGAGTCTAGGAGACAGATAGGAAGGTTTACTAGTTTGGTTTAATAAGGTAAATAGAATTTTGTACGTCCTCACAGTTCGCAGTTCCCCTCCCTAAGGTATATAGCATTTCCCTCGTTTCCTCTCTAGTTCTCTTGTTTGATAAATATTGCACACGTACAAACCGCAACAACGGTAAATCAATTAAATTATATCTATACGTATAATTACTTACTAGCTAATCACAATCACAAAAACGTTTATAATACAAAAAGCACATGTAACTAAAGATTTTCTTATGTAAGTTGTGTTTTGGCCTCCATTTTTGGTCCCAGTTTATGAGTCCAACAAATGGAAACGATTGTGATTGATTACAGAGACTGTCTGTATTTTTGGTCCCAGTTTATGAGTCCAACAAATGGAAACGATTGTAATTGATTACAGAGACTGTCTGTTCACAATTACGATATAGGCGAATAATAAAAGATTAAATGATATGTCTTTAATAAGCTCTTTTTAAAACCACTCAGAAAACGTGCTAAAAATTTGGCATAAAAAATAAACTCTTATCTATAGCATAGGTTAAGATAATCAATTAACTGGTTTAAGGCAATGTCCGCTAATTGCCATGCCCAAAGACAAAACCGACACAAACAGATCATTAAAACACTCTGGAACTAGGCCTACTGTAGCCTATTATGATTGGACAGGATAGGCTACTCATATTTGTATTTGCTTAATGGGAATAAGCAAACTCATTATAGTTAAACAAATTAATTAAACGGAGCTAATGTCGTGTTTTAAATACGATAAAGACTTTTTGATTGCCCTTAAAACCTGATCAAACTCTATTCCTTTTGGTAATGCGTTTACAACCAACAAGCCAGAGTATGGCTTCAATTTACCTTCCCTTCAAAGGTGCAACGGGCTTTAGCATGACATAAACATGCCAAAAGTGGTTACAAATCAGTGCACGTTAAAGGCTATTTTAATCATTTCAATTATTTAATATGATTTGCTATATCAAGTACCCACGTTTTGTATTGATTAACCTATATATATTAAAACCTTTTTTCCTAGTGACAAAGAAAGTATTTGGGAGAATAAATGTTTCTTAAATATAAAAACCCTCCAGTGAGATTTGATCCCTCGACCCCTATTTTGTAAGATCAGTGCTCTAACCCATGAGCTAGAGGCTTGCTGAATAGACATGTATATATCATGATTTTACGTACGCCAAAGGGGAAATGGTGTGTTTCTTTTGCGAATTTAGTTATGTCATAGTAATAAATATAGCAGCAAGTCCGGCCCGGTGGTCTAGCGGTTATGTGCGTCGCCTTTCAATCGAAAGGTTGCAGGTGCGAAACTGGTCGCTAGCAAGTCGGTTGTGTCCTTGGGCAAGGCACTTTACGAACATTGCCTGAACCCAGCGGAATAATGGGTTCTAGCAAATTGAAGGAACGTGTCTATCATATACAACACACTCCAATAGCTCCGGTAACCCGACGATGGGCGCGAGTGATCTGACGATTGCCCGTGTGATGACCCCCTAGGTTTTCCCATTCACGGGGATAAACATGAATAACTTATCCTTATCCTTAAGTAAAATAAATTTAAGTATAATCAAGTACAAAATAAATACTTGAGCCTCGTCGTTGATTCTATTTATTTTTAACACAGACCGTCACGGAAGTCAACGCTTAATTGCATCGTGATCTGTTGATACAAAGCATATCAATACAGACTTCAAAAATTCTAAAACAATACCCTTCGAGATCACGTCAAATAACAATGGCAGAGGTATTTTCAATATTGCATTTAGTGTGCCTGTCACGATCTGACGCAGTGTTTGCGCGCGAAAGCAAATTCTATTGCAGACGGACGCATTCGTATTTGTTAAAGGGGGTTCGTGAAGAGAAAAACAAACAAAAGGCATTTGAAGATTGCACGACCAATCAGTTAAATTGTGCAATTAAATTAACAATCGTAAAAAAACAGTTTATCTTAATATACACACGTTTTTTTTTAATTTATGATACAATGTCATATTACCCACATTCACATTTAAATGTATGTTTTTTACGCTTCGGTTGTACTCAGGATTACAGAAAATTGCAGATGTTTCGTTTGGATTTCGAATTGAGTGGAAGGAAGAGGTGACTAAAACGTTCATCCTCTAATGCCGTGATGTGGATGTCCGTGCGCTTGTGTCTGTATGTGCGGCACATGTCGATCGGAGCGTAATCTCGGCGTGGAAACACACAATGTGCAAACGGAGTTAATTGTGTCACCATCGCGCGCGTCGCTGGTCTGTTTCCGGTTCATCCGAGCAATATATCTGTGAGTAACCCGTCACCAGCACTACATTGTGAGCGATCAGGTAGCTGAGGCCTAGAAAAGCCATTCCACGAAATCGGATGATTTACTTGCTAGTCATCAATTTTACTCATAAAGGAAGTACTTCGATGAGCCGCTGAACGGATTTTCTAAAAATTAGAAACGGAAGAGTGACACCTGTTCGTATTACTTGAGTCACGAGAGATGGCATTCTACCGACCGCTCTTCGCCGACGCAGGTACGCTCAATCATTTATGCTTGGAAATATTGTTAAAGCAAACACAAAATGACACAAAGCCGATTTCCGGCGTTTAACTATTATCTATTTCTATATACCTAGTGCATACTTTCGTATATACTAAAATTTGTATACAAGAAATCTGTTTATTTTTAGTCTATTTTAGTAAAGTTTTATTCCTAAACAACATGGCACCGATATTTAAATTGCACCAAATACGCAGTACAAAGTTTAGCCAAAAGATTCATTTATCAAAAGTAATAATATTTTTGTCCCTGTGTTAACAAAAGGCCAATTATACAAGTTGTCGCCGACAAGTCTCAATACAAATTATTAGTTTAGACAAAAGGATGTTTTTGAAACACGGCAAAATAACCAATTTAAAATAGTGTATATACAAAATACAAATGAACAATTTAAATAAAATAAAGCATTTTTAAAACAGTTTTCACGTTTTGCCTATTACTGTATGTGATATTTGATAAACATAAACTCATTTCCATTTTGCAAATGATTTCGATAAATATAAGTCTTTGACTTATTTGGTAGTGAATAATCATGCAATCGCACAGGTGCAGGTAAAACCACACATACGGTTTAGAATGTGCAAATTTAAGATAACATTGATTGTGCCCCACTCAAAAATAATAATACTTCCAAAAGTATACATAAATTTCACAAAACATACCGTTTTCCATATAAACATAAACAGGAAAATAGTTTCGTTGCTGTTCCGATATATTGTTTGGTGTTTGCAGTACGAAAACAATGTGAATCACTTGATGATTTAGGCTTTGTTTTTAAAAGCTGTCTACAGGGCGACAATACACCTGTACATATAGCACGGACTCGTCATATAGCACAAAACTAATGCTATATTCCGACCAATTATCTGACGGTGTAAATAACCGAATCTAACCATGTACGACGGCCGTTAAATTATATTTCTTAACTAACGGGCATACTTTCTTCACAAAAACATTTATTGAGTCGGGCAAAAGTTAATAAAAATTTTGTTGATTCAGACCAAGAAGCATACCTATCGCATCGCTTAGCGTTTGCAACGCAACCAGATGTCATGGATTTCGCCCAGTTCACCAGAACAAGAAACACAACCGCACTCGTACGATACGCACCCCCACTCAGAGGTGAAGTTCATACATTTTAGTTGACATTTTGAATCCGGTCTGTTTGTTTGGTTGAAACCCATAATAGGCACAACTCTTACAGCCTTTTTAATTGTAATGAAATTCATAATTTTTCGAATCTAAAACCATTAGATAATTGTTTCGAATCTAAAACCATTAGATAATTGTTTCGAATCTTTTTTATGCTGTTTGTGCTAGAATCGGCCAGACAACAACCCCCAATATTTTTAAGGTTCCATATCAATTTTGGTAGCTGAGCGCAGGTATGTTGAAAATGTAGGACAGTACAATGTAGCTACTGTACCTTACAGCATGTATAGTATGGTACACAAATAGAGACAGCACTAACATTAATTTTGTCAATGAGTGGGTTATAGGAAAAACGTAAAACATCAGTTCAGTTTCATTCAGTTTATACCACTGCCTTTTGTTAGGTGTAAGAACACCATCCGCTAGGTGGGGCAGAAGATACTCATTTCACGATCGAAACGCCATCGCGCTCAACGCGATGGTTCAGAACTAAACGTAAAAAATTAAATTAAACATTAACGTCTGTCCTTGATCGTAATCCAAGGGTGTAGTTATCGTTTAAAAGATAAAATGATTAGGCAAGCATTATATTAAATTATTTTTCTGCCACGAAATCCATGTTTTCAAAAATGTGTTTTTCGTCAAAATTATGCGAAACGACAGTCGCTGGAATTGATCTAAATTATTTATTTCCGTTTCCTTAATTTGAAATATGTGCTCTTATTACTAACCTTCAACAATAAAGCCATGTTGGATAAAAGAAAAGAATAATTTCTTGTTTTAACAATAATAAAGTGTAACATGTTTAGCTATGTCGAATTTGTTTTAATATTCAAGTTACTTTGATTATTATAGACAGTCAACAATAACTTCGCCAGAACCGGCCAGTAAACTGCGATCGTGTGTAATGTGGACTATACCCATTGTCGAATTACCAAAGTGTTTGTTGGTACACTTTTATTTACAATTTCATTGCTTTACTAAAAGTATCCACTGTTTATAGGCATGCGTATGCTCTTACTTTTGTTGCGCAGTAGTATATATGACATAGTATGTGTTAAATCGTTACGCAGCGAAGAAATCGCCAAGTCACACGATTTTAATGGGACCCCTTTTAACGTGTATTGTCTGCCAATTCTTTGTGCTATCACAATGGCTACTGTTACCGCACATTTCTCCTCACGTGACCGAAAACGTGAGGAGGGTTCTATTAACACGAAAAGACGAAACCGAGGTTATTTTGACTATACCGTTAAATGGTACATAGAAACAGTACAAACAAATAATCAACACCAATTGAGGAGTTCGTCCTTGTCGCTTATCATTTTCATTTTCTTCGCAAAAAAACGTCAGAAGCAGATAATTTCCATACAGTGTCACGTCTACAGTTTCGTGCATATTTAAAAGATTAAAATGATAAAAACGAATTTTTAGTAAATTCTGTTCCCGCAGGACAGAATTGTAAGGTTTAAAATTTAAAACTTTAAATGGACTCAGGTTAGCGACTTCCTATACCACGACCTACCGGAAATAAATATGAAACACAGAGAAAACGACGAGGAGTTTCCTTCAGTATCCGCATAGCGTGGATACAAATTTGAAAGTGGTGGTTTCCGCATTGTACGTTGGGTTTTTAAAACGGCTTATTTTATCACACTATTTTGCTTTTTTGACATATGCACAATGAACAAGCCGCCACTTTAAATGTAAGTATATACATAAATGCTTTTAAACTTGTTTGGAACTGAAAAACTGCCACAATGTAATAATCGACCCTAAATAACCCTCGTTGGCGTTTGAAAAAGCCATTTTTCTGACCAGCTTCGCCCACGTAGAAGCGAACTCATTTCAATCCATAGATTTGTTTTTAATTCAGCCCGCGTATGTTTTCGGACGGAAGCGGGCGGCGAACCAAGTGTTCATTACACCAGTTTACCTGCCCCCTTTTAGCACACAGAATGCAAATCAATTGTCAATTTTGGTTTTCCCCTTTGTAAAAGAAACGAAAGGTTTCACACAAGCTCATTTAAATATAAACAAAACTTGTTTGCCCTTTAGAGGTGATTTTGAAAAAACCGAAATACTCTCTTTAAATTGCTACCAATAGTGATGAAATGTGGAAAAACAATTAGATTGTTTTAAACGTAACCGCTGTTGATCGAACTGTTTGCCTACGTATAAACGTCCCTTTTCTGCGTTGTTTTATTTGTCGAATTTGTTTATTGGACTATCGCTTTTGTGTTATACGCAGTTGTTTATTGGCCTATACCCGTCATACGCAAGTGAAAGTGCGTGTTAATACCTAAGTTGCAAGTGATGTAAGCAACGGCAACAATCGTTCCTCGATTTAGATTACGTCGTTCTCCCCGCCATTGCGTATACCGTCCTGTGTAAGTGGCTATAACGTAAAAAATCAATCGACAACAAGCCACCGTTTTTCGGGTCGGACCGGAATAACCACACCAATTACGTGATCAGCACACGCACTGTGGCTTCGGGATTGGGACAACCTGCTGTTCCCCGTTTTTTGAAGCGTCATATCTGCGAAGGCGATATTTCCTTTATTAGAACGGCAAACGTCACAGTAGACCATTATGAAGCGATAATAAAGGTGAGCAGGGCGGATTTAAGTAAGATTATAGCCCGAAGGCAATGGCGGCAAAGTGTCATCTGTACAGCAGAGAAGTTTATTCAACAAGCTCATCTTTTCCCGGTAGGTCGTACAATTACAGGTTTAACATTAAAGCAAAAACTACATAACTTAAATATAACTTATTTATTGGTTTTAAAATATCCAAAATCGGCTTTTCTTACAATTGTTCACGTGTGCGCTTAACTAGGAAATAATATATATAAATAATTTACAAAATAACATCGTATTTTGATTGGGTCTTCTTTTTTTGATTGGGAAGGTTATTATTTATTTTTGTAGTTTTTTAAATATTTTTATTTATGTATTTTTAAACACAATTACCCATATTGAATATAGATTACATTTTTATGTGTGTGATTATTATACACTTATAGTCAAGGGGAGGTTACGAGGTCCGACACAGAAACCAACCCGATAGAACCATAATATTCACATAACTACCCCCACAAACGTTTCATAAAGCTTTAGAACCATAGGTCGGAGGCTTTTTTGTCTTATCAGGAATATATCTTGTTTTTTTACAATAAATGATTAAAGTTTGAGCGTGAAAACCCGTGGATTGCCTGGAATTCGACCAATGAAATGGTTTATAGCCCCGTGAAAGTTAATCGCTCCCAGGTTATTATTCCACCTACGTATCCACGCGCTTTGTCGTGTACACATATTAAAGCACGGGTAACAGGAATGTACATATACGCGCTGTGATCTTTGTTTAGTGTGGCAGAACGATTGTGTGTACGACAGGTTAATGTATAGGTTCAAATACCGATATCCTAAAAAACATGTTAATTGTGAACTTCGTGAAATACTTGGATTAATAAAAAAAATTGATTAAAAATAGCTATTTTGTATAAAACGTGTTGGTGTTGAACTCGACTTTTTCATGATCAAGTTTTTTCCATTGTCACCCGGCCGATTAGGACGGGAACATACGAATATATTAACATGTCCTACTTGTCCACATTCTCTTAATAAAATAAAATAAAATGTTTTAAAAAATCAACTATACCCAAACGGAAAATGAGGCATAACCGGTGCCGATACCGTTTCCTCTATAGTCCATACCAAGTCCACATCGGCCGTTTTCTATGGAGATATGTTGACAACAGATCTGTGTCTTTCTGTTCATTGTGTATGTCGTTTCGTTACTCGGTTTCGTGGCAAACGGTTAGCGCTACAGATGAAACAGAACGTGAACACCACTATCGATAAATATATTTTATATGTATATAAAACGATTATCAGCAGGGCAAATTTAGATATCGGTTGTTCTTATAAATGATTCTTGGTTTATCTTTGCACGTTTAAATGTCTAACGTTGGCGCATATTTTTGGTCGTATTTATAGAAACGTTTGTAACACAACAGCGTAGCTAACAACATTCAAATTTGTAAAATTTGAAAAAAATATTCCTCGCGATTGTGAAACGTAGGCGGTAGTACGTGCCTGGTGCAACAGTCGTAGCAAGAAACGCTTGAAGTGTGGTCCGAAATACTTGTCATTTGCCAAAACGGTTTTCCAAATTTCCGCGAACTTGGGATAAAATTAGACCGAACACAAAGCGATGTACCCTGGCGTGTAGCAGCGCACAGGTTGCTGAAGCGTTAAACATACCGACGCCCTTCTCCGCGACGTACAACTGACGCAAGGCAGTGACGTTGACGCACGTTGCGTCGCCACGCTCTAAAGACTGCGTCAACGTCATAACCCGTTCAACGGCGTAAGATAAGCTCAAATTGGACGTACGGAAAGTTCGAGGCTGCGATCTTATTTTCAAGTTGACAATTCTCACTTTCTAAACTTATGCGATAATTACCTAAAATAGAAAACACAAATTAGCTAATTACATGGTATAATTTTAATGTTAGATACTTATATTTACTTATTTTATACAAGACGATGCGATTTCAAACTACTAAAGCATTTGTTTTACGTAAAATGTATTAAATATTATTTAATTCGCTCGCCAATGTTAAAAAAATGCATGTATTTTGGTTGTCATAATAGAAAATAAATACAAAATTATTTTTGTAATAATTTGGTTGGGCAAATTCGATCTGCGGTAATTTATAACTATGTGAACATTGCTTTTTATAGAATTTTTAACTTGAGAAGTACATTGTATTGATTCGCCATTGCGGTTTGTTTGTACTTCTGTTGTTAGCATTGGCGGTTTAGGAGAATTGTCGGGTCGACGCGCCGTTCTCTCGTCTGGTCGCTCTCTCGATCATCTACGTAATAAAAGAGACCTTTGCGTCAACGTTTCACCTTTGACAAAAATGGGAAAAAACGCGGCGACGTCGTATATAAGGCGAGCGTCGATTTTTGGAAAACGTGACAGACAATAGTAGCTCATACCAGGCGAGTGAGTCATACTGTAGTAAATTAAAGTTTACATTGTAGTATGGGGGATGACTGAATAAAAGCCCCACCAATGAGTCATGCGTATTCAAGCCCATTCGACAGGGATAGTCTAGACCAATTATTTATTGACCTACAGCCGGAAAATATTTTTTGTTGACTTTCGACGATTTTTACGATGTTTTTCAACCTACGCTGTTTTTAGACGTGTATATATATATAAAGAAACCCGAAAATATACCGGATAGTAACCTTAATTTTACTGAACCGCACCCGTTTTGACACATTACGTTGCACAAAATAGGAGGGATGTACCAGGAACTAAGCACAGTGTACGGCGAGCAATGCCCCCCGGTTGCAGCATTTGATTCCGACCCAGTCTACAACCAACATCCGGATCACCATCTGAACCAGGTAAGTCTCAATCCTTGACCCCTTCACTATTGATTGATATTTTTTATACTATAATTATCATTTGACTATTACCGACATACAGTAGGTAATATTCGTGTGGGGCTAAATAATGCCATTGTCAATCGGGTCGTCAAAATTATTTTAGCGATATTTGTTAATAGTGTAATTACACAACGGTCAATTGCATAATCTTAAAACGTAAAAAAAGCTCATAGAATAAGAATGTTAAAATAGTTGGAAATAAGGCTACTAAAATTGTATTTTCAACATTTAAAAATCGGTATATGCGACGCGTAATTAGAGTGGCGTTTAACATTATCAAGGAATTCATTGCTTGGTAGCCGCGCGAAAAGTACGCAGCGAAAAGTACGCGGAGTTCTCCTGGGAATTCAAATCCTACACTGGACAACTTGGGAATCCTATGATCGCCGCCCGCAGTAAACATTTTTTGTGATTTTCCGTCAACTTATTCAAAAATAATTTGAGGCAACTAGTAAGTCCACCGTATTATTATAGTTTTTAAAGTTTTTTTGACTAAGCACGTTAATCAATCAGTCCTTTCTCAACAATTATATCAATACAATACGTGAAAAGGTCAACTTAAAATATACTGTAGAACAACTAAACCCCAGCTGATCTCGAATTTTCTCTTTATTGCGTAACAATGGCTCTCGCTTTTCGCTTTTTTTGTCACTCCAGCGTGATATAAAGAGCTGGGCGACAACGTTCGTTACGTCATAATCGTTTTGCTCTCGCTGTCAAAGAGTTGTTTTCCTGAAAGCGCCA
>CH002875.1:162002-210984 GCA_000149265.1 Ciona savignyi
AATCTGTATGGTTTAAGCAGTTTCTGGGAATTATGATAGGCAATATATTTAGAAATTACTTGTAAAAATACTATGTATATTACTATTTTACAACTACAGAAATAACAAATTTATTTGTATACAACATATTACCATATAATGTTAATATAATTCCCTCAGTTCCGCCTGGTATGTTCCTACATTTTTCACTCTCTAGCAACTGTACTCTACTCTACACTTAAATAAACTTGCAAAATATCCCTTCACCCCTTCCTTGTTATTTAGAGCTTGCACCTGGGTTGTTTTTCCATTTAAGAATGTATGTTCTATTGTATTTGGACTGTAAAACAAAAATTGATTTAAAATTGCATAAACCAAAATATCTCAAAAACCTGATGTGCTAGAGAAAAAGTAAAATCATTTTTGGAATCTGCATTAAAAATACTTTAAGATACGATCATTAGAATCTTTGTTTAAAATTTGCTGTTGACCAGTGTTATTATAGGCAAGGGGCTATTGTAAAAAAATAACTAATGTTTGTTGATTAGGTACCGATTTATTTCAGAGTTGAAAAATTGACTAAGAATTTTTTTACTGATAGTATTATTTTTTTTGTGCAACGGTACGGTGTAGTATAAAATTAAATACATTTGTATAAATATTGTTGTTTGTTCATATATTTGGTATACCTGTAAAATATGTGTTGTTAGTTTTAGCTAAAGAATGTATTTATAACATCACCATCAAAATATAAATTTTTATGTGGACATTCTCAGGAAATTATTTTGTTAGTTTTTTAAAATTCAACAACACAAAAATGACGATCAATTTGTACAAGGAAATAGTGTTGGCTCTATTGTGGATGTGGTCACGACAATTCACTTCATCTGCTACTTTATAATTGTTATTGGTGATTTAGTGTAACTGGCCATTTAAATATTAAATATTGACTTACTGACAAATATTAGCATTAGCTTTGATAAATAAAACATTTTGTGATTAGCAAGTGGGTGCTAAAAGGAACTAAATTCTTTAAGAAGAGTTCGTATAAAAAAAAATAAACACTTGTTATGTTTGTAAGGAAGATCAAATTTTGTAAGGATAAACAAACCAGTTGGATGGTAGAGGCCAAATATTCTAAACAAGTTTAAAAGCAGTAAACATGTCAACTCATATAACAACTGTGGCAATAAATCCTTCAACAGGTAGTAATCTAGGCCAGTATTAAGTGATACATCTTAAAGCAAAGTACCCCCATTCATCAGTATAGTTTCCCATAGCCATCAGTCACAGGAAGTTATTGATTCGATTACAGTTTACTTAGCTTGGGTTACTCGCTCGACGCGCCCGACTCGTTCCCGGCTTATGTTAAACCACCGTGATTTATTGCCTTTGCTGGCTCTACTCGTGTACAGAGGCGCTTTTCAATCAATGGGCGCTAAAAGCCGCCCAATAGAGAGTTCGTATTTGCTGCTTGTCCCTCGCGGGGGTGTTGTGTTTGTTTTTATTTGTCTCTGGTAACTAATATCAAGCGCGAAATTGAGCGACATTTTGTTGTTTCAGATGGAAGAACTAACACTGAAATTCGAGCAAGCGGAAGCAAGGGCAGTGGACGCCGAATTCCAGGTTTGTATTCGATTTATTATTACAGCAATTGTATAAATATAAAGTTTATATATGGCAAGATTGGCAACCAATTGTATTGTGTTTTGTTCGCGCAACCAACGTTTTAAGCAACAATCACACCTGTTTCTGAAACAAAAACAGTCAATGATGGCGCAAGGGTAAGGTAATATGCACCTGTGGTCAGCTATCTTGTGACAGAGACATCCCGTAGTTGCTAGACCGTGGAAAATAACTTCTGTTACAGCTGAGTCTTGTGTGCAGCGCTTTGGCCACTTGATTTCCTCCGCTCAATTAAAACACATATCCAATTCCCTTAAGTGATGCGGCGACTATATTCCTTAATAAATACCGTAACGCAGCGGTGTGTAATGCAGGTCGCAAAACACTTGATGTTTTGGGAGTTTGTAGCAACTAAGGGCTTCGAGCAGTTGTTCTTAGAACCTGTCATTCGTTAAATTGCATCTAAGGTGCGGGAGAAAAGGGCAACGTTGCTGTAAATTGGCCACCATGTTAGATTTAGGCATGTTGTTAGAAATCTCTAATAAAGCACTACCGCACCCGTTTCCTTATTAAAAATTTATAGAAGCGCTTTATAATAAAGTTTTTAAATGCGCTTTATAATAAAGCGTCTCGGTTGACGGAAACAAAACCAACCATCTCAGCAATTTATAATTTACTCGTCATTTGGGGTGAATGATTGCCCGTTAGACGTCAAACTACCGTTCTCTACCAGTGTATTACGTTAACAAGCTGGCTCGTTACACGGCGCCGGTGGCGATCTTTTGCAGACATATTTACGGCAAAATTGCTGACGGCTCATCGATTCGGTTTACTAACTTATTTCACCCCTTCCGTTTCAGCTCGTCTTGCTGCGCGAAAGCTTGGCTGGGCTGCCAGGCGCTGCATCAGCTGAAGACCAATTCACCATGGAAAAGTTAACGAGCTTGGAAAAGCGCTGCCTCGAACAGCAAGAGAAGATCGTAGACTTAGAAAAGGAATTGGAATGCGAGGTGGTTATAAAAGTTCATGTACTATGCAGTGTGTCACATTGTAAAAATGACTGAAAACATTTCGGTCACAATTTGTGGTTATCATCATACTCGATTATATCCATTTCCCCAAAAATTATACATTTTATCCACTGAATAATTACAATGTATTATTGCTAAGGAAGCTTAAAAACACCACCAGCAAAAGCAAAGTTTTCTGCTTGATCGTACATAAAATTATTAACGTGCGTGGATAGAGCAATGCAATGGCATGCACCTTGACTATAATGTAAACGAACTCGGGGATAATACTCTTATCGGCTCCACTCGAGGTAGTTCTGTTTGAAGTCAGAATGTTTACGCCACAGCGGGCAAGCAATTTGTCCCGCGTTGTATATATGATCAGTCTATTATGTTTAAATCCCACCACCGCTTGTGCGGAAGAAGCCTATTCAATTGTGCTTCTTCGTGGAAAACAATTTGTTTTGAATTTTTAACGTCGGGCTGTTTCTTTGTTAACAAGCATATATTACACATTGAAATATAACATATGCATTCAATTACAACACGTATATAATATCTCAAGTTAACATCGTATACAAATTAAAACATATTATCTCCAAGTTTGTGGGCAATAAATAACACGCGCTAATCAATATTAATAATATATGACAGAATATTTCAATAAAAACTCACAATCATGCTGTTTGTTGATCAGTTAAGAGATAAAAATGATAAACGTCATTTAACGATCTTCCGATTTCGCATATTTGTTTTTAGGACATGATAAATGGACATGATTTTAGTTTCTTGTCTGGCTTGTTTTTGTGTTTAGGTTTATTTTGTGTCGGCAAAAGTCTTGTTAACGTCTGTCAACGCCGGTATACCTTTTTGTCACATATCTGCGTAGATTTATATAATTTGAATTAATAACACACACACAACAAGTGTAATCCTGCTTGTGAGTATAATCGTTCATAACAACTTGTACAAGATAAACATTCTAAATTCAAGAATTTAGCGCCATGCGAAATTCTTCCAAACCGCTTATACATTTCTCAACCTAATATTAAAAATAAATGTGTGCAGAAATACTTGAGAAAAGTTGAAAAAGAAATGATCCACGAAAAAGCTTTCAAAATCAAAGAGTGGGTCACCTCCGCATTGAACAACGTGAGTCTAATTACTATGCAGCGGTTAATAAAACGATATTTGGTTAATAAAATCATATTTATTATAAAAACAGCAATTTTAAGTGGCCGTTTTCCAATCAGAATAACGCTCACTTCGTTTCATAACTGTCGAGTTTAGTGTAAATATTAAATAATGTGTATCTTCGTTTACCTGTGTGTTTGCCACGCGCAATTTTTGTTCCGATGGTCTCTATAATTAGATATTGATCGCACGATTTATTAAGGCCGAAAAAGAAAAAGCGGAATTGCGCGAGTCGAATGAACGCTTGAACGCAGCTGTCCAGGCGATGCAGACTCGATTGACAGGTAAAATATTAATTATACCAGCCCCTTCTGTTCGACCCAAGTGTCCGAGTGTGGGGAAATGAGCACTTGAAACGGACAGGTATGCAAACAGAGATTTCATAACTAGCTGCCTTTGATTTCAGAGCTTCTGGCCAAGCCGGCACTTGCACATTCTATCATTAAACCTCAACCAGTGGCGATTATTCCTCTGCGGGATTCCGACGACGGTTTCACCTGTGGGACGCCATCAGTCAGCAGTCCCGGCTGGCAGAATAACCCGCTGTTCAAGGTTGAAGCTGGCGCCCTGAATTTCCACCTTTTATTTACTAATTTCTTTCTTAAACCAGGACACGGACGAAATCTTCGTTCCCCTACACACCGATGAAACTGCCGAACAAATGACATCACACACGGACGTGGACATGGAAGAGTCCGATGACGTCACGATTTTGGCAAGTAACAGCACCTCGATGACGTCATCACCTATCCCGATACCTTCAAAAACTATGAGCGAATTATCCCGAGCTAGATTGATTACAACGGGAGACCGAGCTGTTGTGGTAAAAAGCACGGGTGACCATGATCTTCATTCCAACAAAGATCTTCCGAAATCAGGGAAGAAAAAGTCTTCCACGCTTCCGATGACTCGGACCAACATACATCAATCGGAAAGCACTGAATCGTCTCCCCCCACCACCCACAGCCACATTATGGGAACCTTTGGTAGCATCCGGCGCAAATTCAAGGGGCTCACCGATCATCAAAGGCACCGCAGCCATGATGACTCCCCACCTCCTAGAGGCAGAGAGAAGAAAGACAAACAGAGATCGAAATCAAAGAGTCCAGCTGCGAGGAGCAACTCCACATCTCGGTTAAGAACTTCCCCAATCACTGTAGCAGGTAATGTAGTTTGTTTAGTTTTATGTGGACATGTGTACTTAGGACACACGGTTTTATATTTATTTAATTTTACCACTTTCGTTCATTTTACCACTTAGTTCATGCTTAATAAAATAATATTTGCCTTTTAGTAAGGTTTGTATTATTGGTTTTGTAGTAAAGTTAGTTTTACTCTCCCACTTTTATTGACTTCTGATCAAACGAACGAGGAAGAACGAAATACAGAAATCACCAAATCTACTGTATATGTCTACCAAGGATTTCGATTAGGATAGATAATAGAAAAACGTACCAATATATCAACTCAATTAGTTTTGTACTTTTCCTGAACAAATAATTACTTGTTTTATTGTTCTATTTTGCAATAGCTCTTATATTGAGCATGAATTAAGTATTTAAACATTTAATCAATTTAGGTTTTTCCACGGATGCATCTTCGCCCCCGTCTGCTCTTCCTGCCATCCTCCAAGAAGAGGAGGACATGGTCATTGATCCTCTGGGATCCCCCCACTCTCCTACCTCCTCCTCCATCCTCTCAACCTCCCTCCCACTCCCGAGATACCGAGGAGCAAAATGTCCTCCAACCCCACCTCAACACCGGCTTCCGTCTTGGGTAAGAACGCATATAAAATAAAAACGGGAGTGAAATAAAACATGTTCCCTTCAAATTCGAAGGAAACCCATAATAGTTTTAGCGGACCAGTCGGACGCCTAACTCTTGCTTGACGTGTATACTAAAGGAGGAAAGGCAAATACAATTGAATAAACCAGAATTTGAAGATTTTTACTTTTGTTGTTATTATTGTTTTTTTTTTTAATTCAACTAAAATGTACTGGCGGTCTACCTCGATAAAACACGCTGTACATTCGAAGTCAAACGTCAAGTCAAAAAACATTATTATTTTTTATTTTTTCTTAGCGGATAGTTATTCGTCAGTTCTCTTGCATTTGCTTCTAATATATCGCTACGTTCAAAGTGTTTAGTTATTCACGTATTTTACCTCGCATTTCAGGAAGCGAAGATTTACACCATCGCGGAAAACGGTTTCCGTCTTCCGTCAAACGCGTTCAGCAAACACAAACGTACGTACATCCATCAGCTCAAAACGCTGTAAAAATTAACATTTTCCTTTCTTTTTTCCAGCTTCCCTTCCAAACAGCAACCACAAAGCTGGAATTTTCGCAGAGATCGTTTACAAGGTACTTCAAAGCGATCTTATAATTTTATATCCCAAATAAAACTGTACGTCGTAGAATAATGTCAATATAGACTACGTTGTCGCATATGAGTGAGGTCGTACACCTTATGCTTTCTTGCACGTCGTAACGGAAATATAAGCGTGAATTTTTGCATGATTGCTATTTTTGTTTAAACTTAGCATATGTCGAGTCATCTCCGAATTTCTATTTATTTACCCTTGCCGCGTGCTTTATTAATTTCCCATATTCAATTATAAAAGCACTCGAATGCGCTTACAAAAAGTCGCGTTGATTGCGTCACAAAGGACCCATTGTTTTAAATTCACCACGTTTGTTACTTGTTTGTTATGCGCTGTCAGATTTCGGTCAGCCACTTGTCAAAACCTGAAGTTTAACAGTTCCAAATTACAACCTCAATTATACCCCCGTGGAAATCCAGCATGAGCTCGCACCCAAGTTAAAAGACGAATAAATGGCGAACGTGCGCCAAAACCCCAACCACATACCCTTTAAATGATGCACATGAACAATCACAGCAAATTGCCGCTGACGTTTATTTTTTGGATCAAGATTTTTCGAACATGCAAACCTATTGTGTAGTGTCTTGCGGCCAGCGTAAAATTGACGCACATTTATAAGGCCTTTTTTGAAGCGCTTTACCCGAGTAGCAGTATAATTCGCCCAAATTGACCACAATGTTTTCGTTCAGCTTCAGCCATTTGCTGTTCCTGTCTACACCAAGACCAAAGGGGTAAGTCAACACAAACATATTACTGTGGCTTGAAAGCCTCTCGAACAGTGTAGTGGTTTTTGGCAGTGGCCACAAACGGAAAAAAAACTTTTTTTAGCTTTGCGGTTGTGTATTTGTTGGCAGGCCATTGTACGGATATTGTTCCGGCCCGGTAGTTATGTTGCCGATGCACACACCGTAAAAACGTATCTTACCCACTCGTGTACATGTGTTACCAGAATGTGTAGTTATGTTGGTGCCGCGGTGTCCGGCCATTTAAAGTTGTATTGTTTTGAATGAAAAATTGGAACGGGATTGGAAATTTTGTTGTATTGAAAAATGTATATTCCATTGTTAAAATGTATAAATATCGCTTTAAATAATCTAACCCACTACGTAGAAAGCGGCGCTCGTCCGTAGCTCCCCGTTTGCCGACGCATCGGACTCATCAGATGAAGATCCAGCATTCCTCCCTCGACAGCTCTCGCCACGTCACCATCCTCCACGGAGGAGCCTATCATCATCCGCTGAGAACGGAATCCCCTCCTCCGCCCAGCAACGAAGGAACGGGAGCCCAGCTCCTCTGCGCGCGACGAAACGAGGTACGTTTTCCTCGATTGTTTTTTTTGTTCATAATCTACCATTACAAAATTGTGTATTACAAAAGACGTTAATATAGCGCATCATTTTAGCCTGTGTTTAAATGTCTAATTCTCGTTTTTCCATCCATTGGTTCTTTCATATTCCTATCCAACCCTTACTTATTATGATTTTTAATCCCTGTACTTGCTCCAGACACCGTGTGTGTTATTAATGTCGTGCATATAATTGTAAATTGACAGACACCAGTAACAAAGGGAAAGCAATACTGTTTCGTCCCACGGACAAAATCACAGGATTTTCTTTTTAATAATGGTGTTATCGATCCACCTTTCAAACTGATTTAAGTCGCGGTTCACTTGACTCGTAGTCAGTTCGTTTCCGAGCACGACGAGTGTTTATTGTCTACCCAGCCACGATACCGGGCTTGGGTGCATATAAAACAACCATGGGTGAAACGGCCAAACGCTTAAGTTCAAAAAAAAATATTACTTTTTATTTCAAGTAAAACGTTTTAGACTTAACTAGTTTTGATTAAAATTATATTGTGTTACGCATTACGCTCCATTACGGAAAACGAACGGTCGGTAAGTTGAACGCAAACAAACCAACGGTGAACTTAAAAAAATCTTATTTTCCTTTGAGAGGCGCCGACTTTACCATTATCCTTAAGCTCAATTACGCAGGTCACCGCCCTTCGCACCATCCCCGGTTTTCTTTCGTTTGATATATCAATTTTTAATAATCCGATATATCGATTTGTTTTAGCGGCGACCCGATTTAGGTCGCCCCAGCTGTCATAGTGCTGCGTACACACAATACTGTTTTGTACACCAATACCCCAAGTGCAACGATGTGTAAGCGTTGCCAGGCGGAAACGACTAGCGTTTGCAAAATACCCGTTTTAGCTATTTGACTTCAACTGCGACACGGCGCTTGACCTCCCACGGCGTGGAAAACGCCATAAAACAATCGGACTTTTTCTGCTGCGCAACTGTTGTTGCTCTGGGGAATTGGGAAATTTTACGAAACAGCTCATTATGTGATATTTCCCACACTGCGTTTAAGAACATACGTGCAGAGTTGACTTATGCCTTTTTATTACAGCCCCTGCTGGTATGTATTATTTTCGACGGCAAATACTATAGTAATAGGACATGATGCTGTATTATATACAATGCAATTAGTGAAAATCTTGTATATAGAAGCTTGCAATATTAAATGCGAGTAGTGCATTCCATAATTCCACGTATACAACACAAAGGCCTTGTTGTTTAGCAAACTCACCACATTCGACAGATAAACTGTGTGAGATAGTTGTGTGTTGGTTATACACGTACAAGTAATTATAAACAGATTATTAACTCAGTCACGAATACCTATATCCTGTAATACATATCTAATAATACGTACCCAATAGTATAAATTCAGCACTACAAATCTAGGTATATACATATTCAGTAATAAAATTTATTTTTACCAGCGAACTCTCAACAATCAATGGCGAGCTCAGAAGGCGATTACGCGATCCCCCCAGACGCGTTGTCCCTCCACCCCTCCCTCGACCCCAGCGACTCCTCCGAACCCGAGCACAAGTTGTTCAAAACGTCCCCAGACCCCGGCCCCAGCGCCCCGGTGAAGCCCCCAGTGGACACTTCCCAAGTAGCGCACAACGGAAGCAAAGCCGGCTATTTGTCGAAGCTGGGCGGTAGAGTTCGAGCGTGGAAGAAACGCTGGTTCGTCCTGCAGCACGATACACTTGTGTATTACAAATCCCCGGTAAGACGTTGATAAAGGACAACATTTTACCCTGGGTTTAAATCTAGAATTCTCCCTCGCTAATTCTTCATACAATAATTTACGTTTGCGGATCATTGAGTATTTTTAGAATTTCAGACGGCGCATAAAGATATGTACCAAACTTATTAAAACTGAACATGTCAGAGTATTTTTCTAACTCAAGGTGTGGGAAAACGCAGGGGTGTTACAACACGTACAATGTTAACATTACCTGAACTTTAGTGGTGTGATGTATAAGATAATGACATTACTATTGCATTTGTGAAAATTATTAAAACGCTCGGCTCATCGTGCGTCCGCAATGACTTCCGACGCCTGGTTTGGATGACACAACGTCTACGTTTTATAGGAATATTGTTTTAAAAAAAGACTTTCGCATCTACGCCAAATTGAAAATAAAGACAAACACATTCAACTAATTTAAAAGAAAATCTTTCAGAACGACGTTGGAAAGAAGCCGCAAGGCCAAGTTCCATTGTCGGCGCTCGAGAGCGGTGAGGTTGCCAAGGTAACACGTGATTACCAGACCAACTGCACTTTCCATATTTTGCTCGGCAAGCGAACGTTCTACTTCATCGCCGAGTCGCAAGCTGTCGCCGACAACTGGGTTCAAGGTTCGTTCTCATTCCAAACCGATCTTAACCCTTTCCATGAAAATAATTTGCTCTAGCTAGGGTAACCATTAAACTAACGTTTATGTATTACATAAAGTAATCGCTCTTCTTTATCGACCGTTCTTATGTTATCTATAATTGTAGCTTATACCATGGTGTACTACCATGTCTTCTGTATGATTGACGTTAGTGTGTACCACTCCCTGATTAACACTCGCGCACGCCTTTAATCCATAAAACAAAACTCAATGGACTCGAATAGGTCGTATAAACAGTACCGTCTGCAATTACCACAAAATTGTGTTCTTATACATGTATATCCAATTCAGTCCTAATATTCGTCCCTTCTTAGCATTTACACAAACGGTTGACATTCTATTCTAATTAAAATTCTTTATTTTCGATGTGGCAACTCGCCCAACGACTGGCGCTCTTATACAGGTGTCTGTATTTGCACCGCAAAACCTTGTTCGTCGTCAAACTCACGGTATTAGCTTGATTTGCGTAGTTGACTAGCGTCATAAGATTTTGCGGTTGGTTTTGATTGGATTACTTCAGTGTGAAGCGTGTGCTTACGAGGTCAACGTTGCAAGGCGTGTTTGGGAATTTACCTAAAACGTTAAATGTTTATTACGATACTGAATATTATATGTTTCTTCCGATAAAATCCAGATTTGATTAGTTTTTTGTTTAATAAACATATTAGATTAGTAGTTTTTTGCAGGTTATGGCAGCAAAATTCATAAATCTTAAACCTCCTATGTTATCTTAAGTGTTTTATAACTTTGTGGTGTTGTAATATACGCTGTTTGACGTAGCCATCGCGGACGTCATCAACGGAAGTCAGCCTCCGAAGTACAAGCATGACGTAACAGACGGTTGGTTGAAGCGAACAATCGGTGGGAACAGTTGTCGCGTGTGGGCTCGGCTGAACGGTGGCGCCATCGAGTGTTACGAAGACAAACTTTCCAAGGTCGGTTGAACTATGCTTGAACTTAATTATTTGTTTTTCTTAGGTTTGAGGAGTCATGAGTTGCATTAATATTTTGTGTTTTTAATAAAGACTTCGACAGATATTACTTGGTTGGCTAAAATAAACAGGTATCGAATTTGGGAGTTTTTATGCCGAAAAAAAAATTGGAAGGAAAGAATTAAATACGGAACCATTTTGAAGAAGAAAGATACGATGGGGAGAAGGGAAATGTGCACTCAAATAAAAATTGGATTGTGTTTAGTATTAAGGCCAACGTTAGAGTTTAGGGTTAGTTTTGCATTTAAAATTAGTGTTGGATTCTTGGTTAGATTGCCTACTTTTATTGGCATGTGTTATCCATTCTCCCCCTTTTCCTCCCTGTCAGTTTAGCGTAGTTGTAAAGTTCCATCCATTTAACCATTTAACCCCCCCCCCAACAGACCACCCAAATGCTACTTTCACTGAGGGGATGTGGGATTGAGGATGTGCAATTAAAGGTCAATCCGGGTCACAATCGACCCAACTCACCGCCCCCCGCTTTTGAACACGTGATTGTAATTCGACCAATCAATGACGGCGAACCCGACGTCTTTCTTTCTTTCGACTCCGAGGTCGAAAAGGTGTGTTAAAAATACCGATTTTTTCATTCACTGCACACCAGAATCCCGACCTATTTTTGTGTGCCATTTTTATGCAAATGGTTGAACAGCAAAAGCTCTTTAAGCTTCTCTTCATATACGTGACAGTACACCTATATATTTTAATAGGATTGCTGGTAAAATAAGCCATGCTTGCACTCCAGTTGTTTTTAAGCCCATTTTCAACAAAATTTGACTCGTTGTCTAAAAAATAGTTTTTGCGAGTTATCCCAAATATATTCAGTCATAGCTTAATGGGCAACGAGTATGTTACGACCACACGAGTATATAAATATGCTTATGATAATACACCAAGGTCTACCTACCCCTTTAAAAAGATTTTTCCTATTTAAGGAGTTTTTTTCCTTTTCCTTTTTTCTTAGTTTCTGTTTTTACCCTTTTCTCCAGGCCACTTGGTTTCGAGCTCTAAAGACGTCACTACGTACGTCATCAGACCCGACCGCGACCACCGAGGTGGAGCGGCTCCTGGTGCGACTGGTGCAGAGCGAGCCGAAGCAGGGCTCCTCGCAGCAAGCGCACACTTCCATATGGAGAAACCCGGTTCTGTGCTACAACAAGCAGGGCCCGACGCGACCGCTTACCACGCTGTCGTCGGAGGCCTTGCAAACCGAAGCCATGAAAATCGCCAAGGTGGGGTTTTAGACGACGTTAGATACCTGTAATCTATTTATTAAAACTACCATTTTAACTGAACAATACTGTTTAATTCCTCATAACTGAATTTTATTTTAGTTTAGCTTTTCGCTCCTTTATTACATTAAAGACCAATGGCACAATTGATTTAAGTTAAGAAGGCAGGATAAAACGGCAAAAGTACAGTAGTTCAAATAGGTCAACGAATACCCATGTTATAGCGAAAAAATAATGACGTGGCCGTTAAACCTTATATCTTGCATTTAAATACTAGATATAAACACAGTCTGGTCTGTTAAACCAAGTTTTCCGAAGACGTTTTACACTCACGGGTACAGGTACAGCGTATCATTTGTATAACATTGTGTCAATGTAAAATGAAATATCCAAAGTTGCTTTCCTAGCCCGCAGTTAACCGGATGCATTTCCCCAGTCCATCCAACTTTTCACCAATGTCGCCCTCGACGTTGCTTCGGCCGACTACCACGTGACCCTGGTACAGCGCATTGCTCACTCATGCCTGACGCACTTGGAGCTGAGGAACGAGCTCTACGCCCAGCTCATCAAAGTGACAAATCGCAGGGACTCGGAGGTCGGCGACCCTTCGTACTTACAAGTGAGTTCTCCGACCTCATCCACTTGACCTTAAAAATAAGTCCTTTGTTTTGTTTAGATTTTGAGTGTTTTTACGACCTTCGTTTTTGCGTTTTTTTGGTTGTCAAAATTGAGTGTAAATACCTGGTTGTTAGGATGACTGTGCAGTTCACTGATACAATGAAATTGAAAAGCTTAAAACTTTTTACCCTTATGAAAACAATTATTTGTTTCATCGTTCGAACCATATGTACCTATGAAAGGGTGCAACACGACCAGGGTGCAAATTCCTCACGTGACCATATTTAATTTAAATCGGGATTTCTACACTGGTATTTGTAATTGACCTAATTTCTCCCTTCTCAGGCGTGGAAGTTATTCTCTTTGATTCTCCCACTCTTTCTCCCCGGGAGTAGCATATTGTGGTGTCTGGCCGCGCACTTCAAACGCCACTCGTCTACCAAGTAAGTGAAGGATAACTAAAATGGAGAATGGTGGGCAGAGGGAAACTTTACCGTAAATTAATATTATGGCGTTAGAGTTGGGGCTAAAGATTGATATAGGGTTCAAATGTTTTCATGCTTTTCTCTTTTTCTCCCTTTCGGGCCACCAAGTAAGTGATTCTGGCGGGTCGTCGCCACGGCATTACAAGTAACACTAAGAGATGGCAAAGTGGGGAGGAGGAAAATTACTCACTAAAACTATGAAATCTAATGCTAACCCTACCCAAGCACAAACCTTAAGCCCTTACACTAACCTTAAAGTCATAATCTTCATTTTAGTGTGCAGTTTCCTTCTTCCCTCCCTTCTACCCAGTTATCCCCATTCATACCCACCTCCATACAGAAACGAGGCGGGCCAGTACGTGATATACTGCCAACGGACGTTGGAACGCACCAAAGCACTTGGAGAGCGGATGGTGTCGCCATCAAAGACAGAGTGCCTCTCAGTCCTACTAAAGAACCCTTACCACCACTCCCTACCATTCAGTGTACCGGTGCACTTTGCCGACACTTCGTATCAGGTATGTGACATAGACATTCTGGTACTACTGGAAATGAATACAGCGGATCCTTTATAAAGCACATTACGCTGACTTTATCTGTTCCAAAATATAACTATAAATCCGGAAAAAGCTGTAAAAGCTAATATGTAAGATGCCGATGTATATATTGTGATTCTATATTGTTAAGGTAGTATTGCGTTTTTTGATGTTGGAAACCTACATTAATTACTTTCTATCACAACCAAGACCTTAATCGAAGCAATATGTGTGAAGAAACTGCTGACCCGCACCCAAACTCGCCACCATTTATACAATCAACCCATATTTGGAATAGGGCATATATGTTTTTTTCCCGTGATTGGGAAAAGCGCTTTATTAAATCGGTAATTGTCAGATGACCTCGCGTCCGTCGTCGTTACTGAAGTTATTGTAGTGCGTTGTGTTTGATTGACACCAATTTTCAGTTACAACACATTAATCTACTGCGTCAGTCAATGTCCGCTAAGCGCCTGACCCAACAGCTAGACCAGTTTCGATCCAACACATTTTGACTAAAAACTTAACACCAACCAACCAACTAAGCAATGCAAATGGAGCATTCACCACCTCACCACATTTAAGGTGGTGAGTTTCGACGGTTCGACCACAGCTAGCGAGTTCGCCACACGGGTCTGCACACAAATGGCGGTTCGCAACCAGTCCATGGCGGGCTTCGCGCTTTACGTTGACGATCCTGACGTCACACTCCAAATCGATCATTGCATCGAAGCTTCCGTCAAGGTGAGTGCGTTTGTTACGGCGGATATGACATAAAAAAACAGACTCGCGCAAATCCTTGTCATAAAATTACGTGTCAGACGCCGTTAGATGGCGTAATTTGTCGTTAAATCATGCGAATTTATTTTCCTTTTAATGATGTTTTTTTCAAAGGTAAAGAGTCAAAATTTGAATCCACCGTGCATGAGTTAAATACTTGTTTCAGAGGCCCAACGTCGGCAACTTTATTGTAAATAATCGTTCACTGGCTTGACCGTGTCGGAATTTTTTATTCGTAGATCTGTGACGTCATCTCTATTTGGGAGACGGTCGCCCGACTGGGCGCGGTAACGACGAAGGGAATTCCCCCGACGCCACAGGACAGCGCAACCGACACGAATCGGCAAACAGCTCGCTTCACGTTCAAGCGACGTCTCACATTCCAATCCTACGCCCGACTCGAGTCCGACAAAGAAAAGAAACTGATTGCGTATCAGGTTCGTTGTCGCGTTGTCGTTTCAATGGAAGCGGATTTTCGTGACGTCACGTTTCGAGTCCGATGTGGAGTGTGTGTCATTGTTCGTGGACCAGGGCACGACATGTTTTAGACGTTGCTTATTGTAAACTGAAAACCTGAATATCTTATTATAAACAGAAGATAAAACTTAAATATCCTGTCATAAAAATAAGATAATCTTTAATATCTTATTATAAAGATAAAATATAAATATCCTATTATGAAAATAAAATAAAATATCTTATACCACTACCCTATACCCACTATGGAAAAATTAGCATAATCCGGTTAGCACGCAACGGTGATTTCCGATTCGGTGGTGGTATACCTAACAATACAATCCTTTTACACATTATTTCATCAATCTGTCGGAAATTCTGCGCGTATATGTTAAGGACAGGCAGGCCAATATACAGACGTTTTCTTAATCGAATAAAATTGAGTCGGTGGTTTATAAACAAATATTCTTCTACTGTGGTAGCTGTAACACGTAGTATTGTACCTTTTACGCGTGAAACATGCTATTGCTAATAACTTTGGATTAAACTCACTCCCAAAAAATAGTTTAGTATTAGTTTAAAGCTAATCTCTTGCGAACTGCCACATCTCCTATATACCCACGCAAAGCAAATACGCGGACACACCGCTGTCACATAGTTAATATCAAATTCCTCATTTTTCTTTTCCAGTTGGCCGACAACCTTGCCCATGACGTCATACCTATGACGCGTGAGCTGTCGATCGAAGCGACGCCATTGGCTGCGAAGTTCTACCTGGGCGACCAATCTCGCACGGCACCGGGATCGCTTGATCACGTTATGAAGATGTTTCACCCTCATCGGTTCCAGGAGGGCGGGAGTAAGCACCAGCACAAGTAAGAGCTTTTTGTTAAAATATAAAAAGCAGGGAGTGAACAGCAGGGTTTATTCACCATGGAGATGTGAAGCTGTCAATATTCTCAATTAAAGTGCTGGTTCCATGTGTTACAAGCACAAAGCATTGGTTGGTAGTATAAATACAGAAGTAACTAAATGTTATTTAAACAATAAACACAAAAAAATTACTAATTATTGCACAAACAGGTATATTTACGGCAATGCATTAGCTAGCTACGACGTGTTTGCCCCAGAATCAAATTAACTTGTCATATAATTTCTGCGAGGCTAATCTACAGGATCTAGACTAAACACTGTCAAATGGTTCTTGTCATCTGTGCTATTATGAGAGATATTGTGTCTACCAAGATATTAACTTCTTTACCGCTTTCCAATATTGAAAGTCGCTTCTTTCCAGGTTGATTCGGGAGCGGATCAACGACCGGTGGGTGGCGCTAGAGGGAACCACCCCGTTGGAATGCACCAAAATCTTCCTTAACGTGATGCGAAAGTATCCGCTATGCGGCGCTGCTCTCTTTTTAGCTAAAGTAAGCATCGCATGGCCGAATGGTTACGCGACCGATTCATATACTACTCCATATAATAAACGGTAGTAAGATATCTATAACTCATAACTCCTTGGTAGGTTGAAACGAGCAGTAAACAAAAAGGCGAAGTCGTCTGGCTGGCTGTCACTGAAGGTGCTTTCCACGTGTTAAACTACAAATCCATGGTAAGCCGCTTGTTTGATTTAGTGCTTGGATTTCCCGGCAATGTTGTCCTGCTTGTTTAGACAGTTGTATCATTATGAAAAATTGCGGATTAAGATATATCGTATTGATGGATATGTTTTTGTTGTGTCCGTTACTGATAGTAGACCCACGTGTTTATCGTTTTTATGATTTGATTGTCGTTAACCCGGCAACCTCAACTATGGATTTCTATTAAACGGACACATGTATATTACTTATAACTCCTGACACACAGGCATGTCTTAATCACAGGAGGTTAAAGAAATTTACCGGCTTGCTGACGTTGTGACGTTTGGTGGTTGCCAAGACAACCTAATGCTCGTGATTGACGTGTCGGGCGTGGCACGTAAACTGTTCTACAGCATGGATCTCTTACAGGTTAGTTTTCCTGCCAGTGTAATAGTGGCCGTGATTTTTATTTTATTAGTGGAATAGCCAATTACGGAAAGGAACTGCCTTGAATGTCATTTTAAAAGGTCGTCAAGCCATGGTAGCAAAATGGGTGTTACCTTTTTAAAACATCAGCCATGGGAGTGTTACAAAAAAGGTTTACCTATAAACGTGTTCCACACGGTTCCACACACTGTTGTCTTTCTCTATTCACAGCCCCGACATCTTAAAACCTTTACACACACGTTTAGGCTAAGCGCTTTATTTTAACTAGGAATTGTTATCTGTTCCCTATAAGTTTATTATGCAACTGCCTGGGATAACATTTCAAAACTTCATTAATTGTTAGCGAATGGTGGTGATAACAGTACAGCAAAGCTTAACCATGGGAGTGTTACCTAAAAGGTTAAGCCATACTCCATACAAGTGCTTCACATTTTAATAATACTGGACTTCACCTGTATAATCATTTGTAATATACACCCACGCTCTTTCATGTTACCTAAGCTATTACTTTGTGCTTAGTTTTTTTTGTTATGTGTAATTTACACTAATAATTACGGCTATTCAGGCACTGTGTTTTATTACAAATTAAATGGAAAACATTAGGGCACGGTGGCAATCGAGGTTGCGCCCTTCTGGCTCCCATTCCACCACACCACGGGTCGCACTTAATTATTACCTTGCTTTATACCATAATCCACAGATGGTGAAAATTGTCCGTCTTCTCACCGATTACATCAACATCGCTCCTACCCATCTTCGACCGAATATTGCGTCATGATGACGTCACCATTCCATGCATGACGTTTTTACTGCTCCTCAAGCCATTCCTTACCCATGCTTGTCGCCCGTCTTTACATGACCCACGGTCAACAGTCCACGTCTTCCCAAGTCAACACAACAAAACTTAGGTGTCATCCGTTTAAAGCGAAGACGTGAAACGTCACTTTCGCTTCCCACAATGCAGTTTCCCAGAGGCCATGACCGTACCGTATAAGTTGCGGCAACTGGACAGCGGGTACTGGTTACCGGACTATGGAAAATATTTTAATACGTATAGTCCCATTATCCGAAACACAAGACCACAAGAAAGCGTTCTTCTTGCCACTAGAAATATAAGTTAAGTATTTTCTTTTCGCACATGAAACCTTTCCATGAAAACCAGATAAACATATTTGTCAGCGATGATACTTTATTTTGTCTTTTCAACCAACAAGCCACCCCTCAACCCCCTTTATAGAGTTCCCCAAATCATGAAAGTGAATAAGGCGTTAAAAATGCGATTATGATGCGTTTCGAAACGTATATAAATGTCAAACTATAATGTAAGGATGTACAATCGGGAGTATGGCGTTCGGATTACTGTTAGAAAGTCTTCGAATTAGTTATCATACTTTCCCTATTTTCCCCCCTTTGGTGTTGCTCTTGTTTCATTTTAAGACTTTTCAGAATGATGTTTTATTCCATTTTTAAATTATACAATTTAAACTCGTCGGACACTCTCCTTGTCATATTACACAAACGCACGAATCCTTTATCACGTGACACAATGTTTGTTTCTCTTGAATTTAAAGGTTTCTTCATGCATTTAAATGTCGTACCGAGATTACGTGTTTTGTCAATGTTACTAAATCTATCACCATTGCTTCGGGGTATACATATAAATATTCAAGATACCGATTTGCTGAATATTTTATCAGTTTCGGAAGAGTGATGACCGGGAAAATTTCTAAAAAATCGATGCGGATTTCTACTCGATATAGGAACTGTTTAATGAAATCAACTCTGGTGAAAAAGTTGCCAATGGCAGTCGATACTATTTTTGATAAAAATATACCCGCGTACGTTACCTTAAACAGTCGGGTCCAACAAGAGAACAGAGAACATTTAGGATTCCCGACTGATTAGCTTCGTGGAATAGTGCGTCGCCTTTCAGTCCAACGGTTGCAATTTCAAAACTGTTCGCTAGCTAGACGGTTGTTTCCTCGGGTATCTGACTTAACGGAGATTGCCCTAACCCATCGTATTAATATGTTTTACTAAATTGAAGGAACGTGAGAATAATACACAACACACAGCAATAGCCTCGGAAACCCGCCTTGGGTGCATTGTAATCTGTTAACCCCCCTTGGTTTTTCCATTCACAGGAAAACATGAATATTTTATCCTCTTCTATAAGGTGGATTAAATTATCATATTTTGCAAGAATTTTGTCGAAATCTATATAAAAGGCTTTACATGCCACATTTTGGGCGATTAATTAATTAACCAGTTACTGCTATTTGTGGATTAAATAGGCTGCGAGCGAACATTTTCGAATTCATCGTAATTCCAGTTTCATACAGTATAGTATGGTTGTTCTACGCTATTCAGTGCAACAGGCCTTTTTGGTCTACATTACTTATCGCGATGTGCATGCGCCACTTCTCGGTTAGGCTAGACAACGCGGTATTTCGACATATGCAGCATAATCACTCGTTTTATCGCACATTAAGCTTTTTAGAGTAATTGATTTCTTTTACGGACATTGCCTAAACCCAGCGAATTAATTGGTTTCTGTCTATCATATACAACACACTGCAATAGCTCCGGTAACCCGACGGTGGGCGCGAGGTTATCTGACGATTGCCAGTGTGTTAACCCCCTTGGTTTTCCCATTCACGGGGATAAACATGAATATCCTATACGATCCTATCCTATCCTTCCTATACATTCCCGGTTTAATTAAAGTTTTTTAGAACTTAATGAGTGAAATACGAAGATCGAGAAAAAGTGACGGAGGCTTTTAAGAAATCCACTTTTTTGTCAAATAAATAATACACTTCATTTAAAACTTCAACAGCGGTAACAGTAACTGCAATGTATTTGCAATCTGACCAGATCTATTAACGAACACGATACAACTACTACTTTTTTTCCGCTCAAAGGGTAAGATATATAAACCAGAATACTTACAAGGTTTTATTATAAACATATTCCCTGGTTAAACCTAGAATTGTTTGGATCAAAGTAGACACGAAACAATAGCTTTCCGCGCTTAAATTATGCAAGTTTATTTACATATCGTGCAAAAAGGCACTTTAACGGCAAAGGTAAAACAGGGCTCACATCTCGTAGCATAAAACACAATGGTACAAGAATAAATATGCACGATTCAATGTCATATCGCATCTGGTGCTATTCTGCTGTATGAGAACTGGATCTCGTTCCTGCGGTGGCCGAATGACGTCATCCTTACAGCAGCGTGGCCGCCATCTAGCGAGTATTTCAATTCATCTAAAAGAAAAATACACGTTTTTTTCATTCGTCTTCTCGTTTGTTTTTTATCTATGTTGTTTTGTTTTTTTAACTGTTACCCGGTTAAATATCCAGCCCAACTAAATCGGTATACATTTGAAAACTGAACCATTTACGACGGTTTCGAAACTAGACTTCTCAAAATAAAACATTTTTATTTATTATTGAATTATCTCATTGCGTAAGTTTATGGATGTTTAAATTTATAACGTGTAGCCTTGTCCTTCTGTTATCGGACAAATGCAATAAAGTTGCATTAATTTAAACAGATGTCTCACATATCGAAATACAACATAATAGCAGTGCGCCCACCCATATGCAAATTACCAGTACAACTAACTATACGCATCAAATTCCCTATTACGAAGACATGGAACCAGCTCAATGAACTCACCATTGAGTAAGGTCGGTTCACTAAATTGAGCCACGACTTTCATGTCACTTGTGTCCAAAGTGTCGCCTTTAAGTATTTCAATGTACGGGATATCAATTGTCGAATTCGCGTACACCTAAAATGGGATAAATGCATCTATCCGAACGGCCAGTTAGGGCTTTCGGCATCACAACAACGCAACGAGAGGCCGTTTGTTCGAAACCTTCCACCTGCTTCTTTTGGGGTGTATCCGTGGCGCATAATAAAACATAACTTCGTCAAATCAAGATCTAAATTGTTTAGCCAAAATATATAGTCCGTACCCAAATGTTTAGCCAACGGACAATTATCTTTCGGGCACCGAGACACTGGGATACTTAACGATACCAGCCATATTCTGGTCGATATTAGCTTTAAGCAAGGCAGTCAACAGGCTTTTCCTTAAACATGGATTAATGTGTTTTTAACAAACTGTAGAAATTTCGTATACTTAACACACTGCAACAGCTGCGGAAATAGTTCTATGGGTACGAAATGTTCCGAAGAATGCCCTTGACATAACGACCCCTAGGGTTTCCCACCACTACGAATAAACATGACTATTCTATTACCACAGACAACTTACCGGATTGTTGTTTATTTCGATCCTCTTGACAACCAGCAGTGTTGGTTGGATCATTGAGAAAGTGCAATTGCGCCCCTTAACCGACCTCATAATATGATCACCATACGAATCAGGCGAAACGATGTTACATATTGCTGTAGAATATTGAAAACAATGTTTGATGACAGAAATAATAAGTCTTTCACCTTAACCGCAACAGCAAACAACAGCAAAAATTCAGTACCGACATCAAAGGTATAGAGAATGATATTCGTGTTTTTAACCGGGGTAAGTTTCGAACCGATTAGCTCGCCGCTAAGGCCGTTTTTAAATAAATATCAGTTTATATTTCAGTCCGGGAAACCATGTGGTATATTTAATTAGCCCCATGAATGGGTAAACGAAGTTTAATACTTCATTAATCGGGTGGGTTCGGCGATGCCCGGATAAGTGCCTTGCTGAGGGTAAACACCGTCTAGAATTTCAAACAAAAGGTTGTTAGATCAAATATTCAGAGGTTGGTTTCGAATTTAACTTTTTGACTGAAAGCCGATGATCAAACCCACCAAGCTATATCACGGACACAATTGATATAAAAATGCTTGTACAGTATATGCCTTCAAGAATAAGACAACGTTTCCATTTTTAGTTCAAACTCACGTTCCTCCGCTTCGGTTTTCACAAAGTGAATCGAAACTTCGGTTTCAGGAAACAAACGATATTGGAGCAGCGCCACGTTCTGTGATGAAGTGAAGGTCAAAGTCCCGTCCGTTGCCACCTCGTCACAATATTCTAGAGTACGACGGTGTGCTGGCAGTTGATGATCGTTTACACCAGGCAGCATGCGGTCTTGTGTCATCCACCCGTCTATAATCTGTGTGTGGTCCGTGAAATAATATTTATTGTCACTTTGTGTAGTTACTGTTTACATATCTGCTTAAAACATTAAAAAAGAAAATGTGTTTTAGTAAGTATGTGCGTTTAATTTGCTATTTCGTACGGTTAGTTCATTAGCCTAGTAGTGTGTCCCAAATAACTTAAATTTAAAGACATACAAAGGCACGAACTTGAACTGTAAAGTTCTGATTATATACCGTAGTATACTTAATCTCCATCAGGATTACTAGCGTTCGATATTATCAAATAGCTTTTAACGTTTTAATATTTAATTTTAGTAAAATAAACTGGCATAAAATAAATTAAGTAATAATTTAAGAATTAAGTTTAGCATTCTCAAATACCTGGATGGATTCCCCGCTACTGCAGCTTATTGAGGTTCGCCGTATTTCAATCGATACCACTTGATGTGGCTCGGCTATAAAGAATGTGGCGCATATCTCCTGAGAGCTGCTTTGCTGAAAGATCAGCTCAGCATCCATTTTCACCATGTCGATACAGTCTGTATAATTAGTACAGACCAAGTTTTTATTACCAAATATATTGGAAAGAAAGTTGGTGAAGATAATAGTACAAACGGAGTGGCAAACAGGCATCCGTCGACTGTACTTCTTGGCATTTATGTTGCCAGTAAAATAACGGTCTCATAAGGTATTTTAAATGTTGGCATATTTTGTAAGCACTTACCCAGCCGCTTGAATGGCAGGCTGTCCGTGTACACAGGCATCGTTGGGTGAAACGTGTCGTTTCTAGTGTAAACCGCTGCTACCTAAATAAATATATTTCAACATAGGGGATTTTTAAATCCAAGGATACGGTCGGGTATATATAGGTTTAATAGAGCTTCCGGTCGATCGTTAGCAAACTATAGCTCAGGGTATGCCCAGTCAAGTTTCAGCGCGAAGCCCAGTTACGAAGTTAATGACACACTCAAACTTAAATTTTAGAAATTAAAAATGCATAACTTTCTATGTGTAATTTCGGGAACATCGACGATTAACATAAGGGTCACTTTGCATATCGGATTATATGAGGAATAATTAAGCGAATGTGTCCTGAGCCTGCGACTGAAATTGTTATACTTTCAAATATCAAGTGCAGACCAACCTACCCCGCGAAACCAAAGGAAAAGCAGAACACTTGTCGCAAAACCTATGTGAACGAAAGACATTGATCTTGTTACACTATGCAGGCGTATAAGCAACGTTTATAATTTCCCTGGCTAGCTGACTACATAGCCCAAGTGTAATGAGGAGTTGGAAGTCGATTTCGTGAATATGTGTTTTGATAAAACGATTTCATTTGTGGTTGCGAATGATGAGTTAGCGATAACGTGTGGAATATATAGTTCGTAGGGGCACGTGAATACACAAAACTTGCGTAACCCTTATGTGTATGGTTGTGGTAATTAAAAGTTCTTTTTAATAATAAAATGCCTGGACATCTTATCTAAAGCTGAAATATATTTAAGGATTTAATAATAAAGCAAATACGACGCCTAACTGTATCTATGCTCGTTGGAATTTTACATATATCATATTTTGTCACAGTTAAAAAATGAGCACTTTGCTTTGATACTTTCACTTACCCAAGCGGATAACTACATGTTTAATGACTTAATTTTACAACAAAAAAAATTTAAAATATCCATACAATAAATGTGTTGCAGTAATGAATAAAATTGCTTAGAGGTCGTCTATCAGTTAAAACTCAAGCTCTTCATTGATTTCAGTCGATGAAAAGAGTCTTCTGTAATTTCGAGACAACAATATCCGGTTCAATGCGAAAACCGTGTTTATATTCCGCGGGCACGGGCACAACAGTGGATGCTCTGTCTTGGAAGTTATTTAGGTCGGAAGTATTAGTCATGTCCCAAGGGCATCTACCACGGCTGTCTAATGCAATGCGTCGGTCGTTGGTTGAACGGCTTGATGCTTACCGGCCGGCTGAACACCCGCTCTTGCGGTGAAGTGGAATGTTCAGTGGTGATATACTGGAGCCGGTTAAAGAATGGGCGTGGAGTGTCAATTTGCTGCTCACGGCACACGTTAGAAGAGATAGATAATAAAATGTATAATCTATTTTTTGTAAGAATAGGCATTTTATAAGTGACAATTAACTCATCAGTTGGTCGTTGGTATGGGGGTAAAAGAGTAACCAATAGAAAATTGCAGCCAGCAAGAAAACATATTAAAAAAACAATCAGACAGAATATTGTTTTATTTTCAGTAGAAGTAGTATTTTATTGGTTTTAAACTAGAATATGTCGCTTTATTTCGTAGAATTACAGTACATTTTTACCGGTAACGCAGCCTAATTCTAGCCACACTAATGTCAAGAAATACTATACTTTAATTTCCACAAAAGTTCTCGGGTCGCTATATGATAGGCTTGTTAGAATGAATTTGTTCTGGCCATAATTGACCGTGTTTTACTCAAAATGGAACGACTTTATTTGATTCTACTAGTATCAAGTTTGTGCGTACTGTGCCTTGGAAATCCACTTAAGAAAAGGACAAAATTCAGCAAACCCAGTGAAGGGAACTGCTGTGAAATGTTACATCAACCAATCCGACCTCAATCCGATCCAAATAAGACTTTGAATTTGTCAGTGTCAAACCTCGGCGAAATGCTGCATAAACTTCAAAGGCAAGATGACGTGTTAAAACTTGCTGGCAGCAGAAGAACCCGACGTCATCGCCACAGAAGAACTTAACCTACCACGTGACCGATATATATATATGTGTCTATGACGTCTGAAGGCTACCGGCAATGCAATAAGGGTCATGCTGCTATTCGAAGCACGGAAAGAGTATTACCATTCTTGTGTGTCCAATTTTTATATTTTATTTTTTAAATTACGAGTGTGACTGCATATACGTAATTGCACTGACCACAATAACAAAATAATATAAAAAAACACGTTGTAAAGCACACAAATATCTTATCGACCTGTTTATCCAAACCAAACAATGTTATCAAAAATTGAACTACCTGATGCGAGCAAATACAAGTTACGTTAAAGAGAATTAATTAAGCATTGTTATTGTTCACCAAAATAATGGTAATATTCAAGCTTAGCAAAGGCAGTGTTACTCTTGTCGAGGACATTTTTTCACGTTTAAACCAAAACCAATCAGAGAACCAATGTTAATTGCAAGTACCCAATGGCCCCAAGAAAATCTCACCCTCCAAAATAACACAAAAGAACGCTAAAAAACTATTGAAACAGTGACTTTATCCTGTCCATAAGCTCACCTTGAAATACGTTAAACGTTTGTGGGAGGTAGCAGCTATCCGGCGGTAACAATTTGCTCATGTGTTCTTGGAAATTTCGCTCTATTTCGGGCCATTTTAACACATAATACACATCCTGTTCGTAGCGCCGCAACTTCGCATCGGTGACGTCACTGGCGCTCTCCTTCGAATGATGTGTGATTTCGTAAAAAGACGACTGCGAGTCATTGACGTCGTCGGTCACGTGGTCCGACGCTCCGTCGTAATCGACTTCCGGGGTGTCGAGGTAGCAGAGGAACGTAACTAGTGACGTCTCGGTTACGTAGGTATGAAGGAGATGACGTACCAACATGACGTATCGGTTACACGCGTCAATCCAAGAGTCGGAGGACATGAGGGAATCGGGGGGTAACATCTGTGGATGGAAGATATGCATTTCGCGGTTTGTTAGTCGTACAGAGGTAGGGGACCGGAAGGTTGTCGGTTTGATTTCCACCATGCCCACTAAACCTTCCGGGAAAAAGCGAAGAATCTATGCAATAACTCATACAGTCATACAAGTAGGGTTTTGTAACATGCCTGTTTACATTGAACCGCATATTGCAACAACGGAGCAGCATGCAGAATGCGTTTACCAGGAGGTGAAATAAAAATAGATGGTTAAGATGGAAATCGAACCCACAGGCTTCAACCACAGTACTTTCCCCGCGTCACGTGTCCACTCAACATCACAATATGTAAATTTGTGACAAAATGCGGCACCTTTTTGTACATCTCTCTTCTTTTGTCTTCCGACGAGCATACTCGATCCGAAGTGCTTTCCGGTGACGTTGCGGGGTCCAGACTACCCAGGCGCTGGTTGCACGCGATGGAGCAAGCCGTTACGATTATCGAACTAACTATCTCCTGGTTGTGGGAAACGTCAATCGGCGTTTTGCCCTGGAAATCGACAGATTTGTCATTTCCGCCCGAAAAGGAAAAGGTGTATGATCAACTTTCCAGATTTATACAGAATATACATGTTTCGCTTTTGATTAACCAGCTTTAATGTGTTACAGCAAATTTTAAACAAGGGAAAAAGATAGGCGTATGGATATAGGATAGGTTGGATATACAGGTTTATCTCTGTGACAAGAAAACATTGGTATAGCGTTGCATTTGGCTTCCACATTCAAGATACTGAATATTTTGCAGTGGTTTGTGTATGATGAAAGCGTTGCTGCTTCTTTAGTTTAATCCAGTAATCAGTGGGTTCTTAAGTGCCCAGCACATGAAAACAACGAGCAATCGGCTGATTTCGAACTCAAAACCGTTCGGCCGACGATACAACCTACTGAACTAACCGGTCAGACTACAAGTAATGTGTTTAAAAACCGCGAAAAAGAATGATTAATGCGAACGACTTATCTACGGATTATCAATGTATAAACAGACTATTGTAAACTTATTTCGAACCGGCTGGGGAGAAAACATCAAGGAAACTACACCAACGTGTTTATTTGTGTCAATCACCAACCCTTTTGCTGGCAAATTTAAACGAACCAAAAAAACAACAATTAAAAGAAAGTATGTAGGCGAACAAAAACGAATAAAAAGACAATACGGCGGAACAATTTCACGTTCAAATACATACGGCTTTGTCTGGAACGTGCAACAAATCGACGCCGCCTTTTTCCAACAGAAGCTCTGCCACGCTGACGTGACCGTTCCTGAGCGCATCATGCAGAGGGGTGACCCCTTCCTCTGGGCATGCCAGCAAGTCGATTTCGAGCTTAGGTGGGCTCCGATTCTCTTAAGAAATTAGTGCATTTTAGGGTGAGGGATAAGGTAAACGCCGGTTTGTAACTCGTTTTAGTTATTCCCGTGGGTAATGTGGATAAGGTATGACCTTCAGGCTGCACGGTGGCTTATCCGTTGTCCACAGTCGTGTTTCTACTCTAGGCCTCCACCATTATGGTGCATTAATACAAAATTTACAGCCACAGCAGCCAACTATAGTCAAAGCCCTAACTATAAAGCATTTAAAAATCGTGGTAACATAGTGTATCCCAACTTAACTTGTAACCAAATGGTTAGTATAATAAACATTACAGAGCTCAGCTTTACCCGGCATGCTGTTTGATGACGTATGGACGGATGACGCAGGCTTTGACGTCATAGGAGCAAGAGGAAGCTTAAGTAGTTGACGGACACAGTCCACGTGACCGCGATTGCACGCTTCGCTGATAGGCGTCCAACCCGCGTTGTCACGAGCGTTGGGATCGACACCGGGGATTTCCAGAATCATGGTCACGTGATCGGGCTTGTTTTGAATGCAGGCTTGGTGCAAGGGGGTTTCCCCTTTGCAATTCCGCTTGTTGACATTGGCGGTAGAGAGTTTAAGTCGGTGCTCGACAAGCGGTGCGTCATCGCCATCTTTACGCTTAACTGATTCCTGCTGGGTTTTCGAGTTGATCCATTGTTCCAGTATCGACTGCGGTGGTTTGGGAACGAAGCAGAAGTATCGGTTGATAATCCGATGCAAACTCAGCATACCGCCTGCAACGCAACATTCTAAAACTAAACTCGTTTTTTGTTTAATATGCCCAAGATAGAAATAAAAAAACAGTTTCAACTATATGAATATCATGCCTGTGATTAAAACCATTACGCTGAAAATATTGTCAAAACAACTTAATAATTTAGAAAATATTGTTTGATATGCATATATTTTGTATTTTTATACAGAATTAATAAGTTTATGCGTTAAAATACAGTGTTTTAGATGCTGAACCTGTATATCAAGTTTAAAACAGTTTGTGTTATCACCTCTGTTTCGTATGTGGCACAAATTCTTTAAAGAGGATTTTTCCAGCAGTTTGCTAGTGAGCTGAAGAGTGATGCTGGAAGGAAGTCCGATGAGCAGACTCTCGAGCACCGGGATCCGGACGTCAACGAACTCGTCGTACAGAGCGCGCACCACCGCCGAGTCGAAGTTGCGCAGATCGTTGTCGCGCAGCCACGCGCACAACGCGAGAACAGTGCGCGTCAAGCTCCGGTGGATGCTGCTCCACAACTCGTACTCGCCTTCTGAAGAGTCTGGAAACGAGATGTTGGAAAAATACTATAAGGAGGGAAAGGAGGAAAGAAGGGAAACTATTGTAACCTTGCCCCGAACATTAATCTTAACCCCAGAACCAACGCTAACTTTAACCTTAGCCCTATAATATCACAATCTTCATCCTAATATGCTAATTACCTCCTTTTAGTTTCCCCCGTTGTGAGATAAATAATAAAATATACAAAGTAACGGTGAAGCATTTAAATTAACGAAATGGAATCCGTAGCACATCTCTACCACTATGGTACACAATCTTCACGAAATGTTAATATTCCACATCGACATACCCGTCTCCTCAGCTTCGGATTCGCTTTCGCTGCTTTCGTCATCATTTCTTACGTCATCATGGGTTACTTCATCTCGGTCTGCGTCATCAGAGGATTCGGTGCTGCCATCCTTTCAAATATAGCTAGTTAAGGTATCGAGATGAATAAACGAGAACAGGCAATTTGTATGGTGGTGATGGTAACATTTATAGACCCACGGTTAGGTACAAACCCGCGCCCGGTCAGAGCATGGCGCATTTGTGAAACGGTTTTAAGCGCAAAGACATCTAATGAGATGTACTAGGTTACTGTAATAAAGGGTTATGTTAAAAATATCAACCCAATAATAACCTGGTCAATCGACTACGCGAACGTCGTATGAGTTAATTAACAATTAATACAACTACGGTGAACGTATATGAGGCTTGGCATTCACTGGAAATAAATGACCCCATTTCTCTCTAACCCTACCTTTTCACGTTGTTCTAAAAAATCCAACAATTTTCTCGATGGCCGTGCGCAGCCATTCCACCAGTCGGGTGATGGCGCCAGTGCATTGAAACTTGTTGGACTTGGTCCAGAACAAATGACGTAACAGCTTGCGGTCGTTGCTCAAAATCGACGCAATAATGGTCAACAATGCAGCAGCATTGTGACGTTTTAGTATTTCGACATCAGAATTTGCGGCTTGTCTGGGAAGGTAAATATAGGAATTAAAAAGAAGCCTTAAAATCCCTTACTAATGTTTACTCCACATGTGGAAAAACACAGGGGGTTATAACACCAGCAACCGTAAGATTGTCGTGGCTACAATTGGGTTATTAAAGACATTGCAGTGTATTAGATGTAAAGAGACATTTCTCTCGAGTAAATGTCTTCATGCGATAGAGATATTGATCCATTTTTTACCAATGATTTTAAGTAAGGTCCACTAAGTCCGGGCCAAAAGACACAACCGAGCCAGGTGCTAGGGAATGGTTTCCAACCCACCACCTTTCACCTGTCGATCAATCGTCCACTGCATTTTGGTGGGTGGTGGAACTCAATACAAAAGCGAAATTCGTGTCGCATTATGTGACTGGTTTTTTAATTAAATGGCTGAACAAAATGGCTGTTTCGTATAATTCGGTTAAAATTCGAATAGTTCCAAGAAATTTAATTAAAAATTACAGCATCGAAAATTTCGTAATTCTCATGGGCGGGCGGGGCTTAATTCGCATAATCGGAAAAACGGCGCCTTGACCGAATGACTTTTACTTAAGCTGCTTACATGACAACTCTTAGCACACTCTCTGGCATGCAAAGCACGCCGCAATACAAACAACAACACGAGTCATTCGATCCCGTGTAAAACGCCCAAACCACCCGACTTGTTCGTCAACACGGACCTTACTGGCTTCATTGCTGTGTGCTTACGTCACAAGGATGGGCATTTTGATCCCCCAAGGTGGAAAAGGTCAGATATTACGCACAAATTTTCTGTCTTGTAAAGAATTGCGTATGGTTGGAACACCGCGTAGCTGCGGTCGGCTTGCCGAAGCTATTGCACTGTGCCTCACTAATCAACGTTGCGTAATTGCTATAAGAATTGGCTTGCGTGGGGCAATTTACGTCAAGTGCCTTGACCAAGTACCCACAAGAGCGAAAGTCAAAATTTAATTTAATTCATATATGCAGCAGTGGCAATAATGACAAAGTCAGATCAAATATAAGTGATATATTACAGTCCGGGATTTCAAAAAGTGTAGTTGCAACGCGCCCTATAGGTAAACAACGCACACAGTTTAAAAATATAGTACGACCATCCCACAAGACATACTTCACTATTGAGTTGTAGAAATTCCACTCTTCCGATTCCAAACGAGGGTTGTGCCACGCCACGCCCTGATCGCACATCTCCAGCTCAGCCGACGCCAGCAAGCTTGACTCGGTGGCTCGAGTCACGCCCATTGCCTAAGGAGGTCACGAGAGTTCGCCGTTTAATATTTAATGGCGAGCTAAGGTGCGCGAGACGCAAGTAAGCGACCGGCTAAGCTAAATTATTCAGGCAGATAAATTGGCTTTTTCAGGTCAGAAGCGAATGCGACATTAGCTGAATTTGTGACGGTGATGCAGAATTTGGGAGCGGATCAGGATAATCAGTTTTGCAAAAAGTGTTTTTGCAGCATGGATTAAAATGTAATGTAGTCTCTGCTGCCACTATATATTCAAATACGTTTCTGCGCATTAAATTAAACTATGCAGATCTATAATTACATTTAAATAAAATGTAATTACAAATTTTGCCCAGTTGAATTTTCAGAAACGTATTTGCATAGAGTGGTGAGTTTTAGCTATAAAAACAGTAGGAAGTATATTTAAACATCGGAAAAAAACACCATTCAATGGGGTATTATCTTCCGGCCGTGATTTTAAATATATTCTTTCCCTTTTATCACAGGGAAAGAGATACCATGTGTGAATAAAACACTGCAATTTGTATGTGCTTGCGTTCACACTGCTTGCCGTGTGCTTATGTTTTTTTCGGTTTGCGTTTGTTTTTTTCTGTAGTTTGGAATGTCGTTTTTAAATCCAGTGGACCGAAGCAACCCCGTTAAGTGAGGAACACAACCGCGTTGTTTACATTGGCCGTGTGATCGGATCCGGGCCACATCCTACTTCAAGGTCATACTAACTTAACCGTTTCGGAACACGGTTTCCTTCTTATCGTTCCAACAGTCGCCGAGATCCAAACATTTCGTCTTTTCGCTAGTTTTAGTGTATTTCTTTCCGAGCTCAGTTTCGAACCCATTAAGGTTTCCTCACCAAGATCGTTTTTGTTTAGAAGTCTGTATATGTATCGGTCGCTTTAACCATTCCGCCACACGACCGTACAAACAGTTTTAGTGTATTGTATGGGTTTGGCACACTCAATGGCCAAAGCGTCACCTACCTGCAAATATACGTCATCGTGTCTTATATGTGGAGCGTTGGGAGGGTGTAGCATCGTCAGGATGTTGAGGAATGACAGCGTTTGCTCGGATTCATAGATCTTGTCGGTGTCCTACGGAAAATCCAATTTCAATCTTAATTGGCTCGGTTTGATTTATGAAAGGCAGAGGTGGTGATTACCGAGCGCCGCGTGCTCATATTTTATAACCGTTTAATTTGAGTTGCGTGCGCTGCTAAAATAAAGTCGCCCGATCGGGCTACCGATGATGAATCATTGAGAAGCGGTGATTAACGCTCAAATGCTGCGGATAAGTCGGGCCTGTTGTAAATATGGCGATAATTATCGGGTTGGGGCCTCGTACCAGCAAGTACTTTTTCATAAGCAGATAAAGGAGGTCAGGCGGCGGGTAGGCGGACGCGCTGAGCAGTGATCGACACATGCGGAGCACTGAGACCGAGTGGTTCACTTCGACGAAGCCTTCGACCGTCAGCATCTCGCGTCGCCCGAACCGGCAGGGCCGCACAGCGCTTGTCACATCATACCGCGAACTGTTGTGCGTGGAATCGAGAAAGTCGACGCCGATAGAAGGAGTGGGTCTGCAAAAAATAAACTTCGAAGTTGAATGCAAGAAAAAAATTATCTGGTGTCTTACTAATATTTCCGCCCTAAAGTCACCAAGTATTGTCGGAGTTGAGTTTGGAAAAGCCGTTTCTAAAATAAGACGGTTCCTAAAAGTTTCGCCTTATTAAATACTATGACGCAAACCTACATATTTAAATACAGTTTGTTGTTTTAGTAAGGTCACGTTCACCAAACACTAAGTTTGATTTGAAAGATTTGCAATATCTTATCGCTTACTTGAGTTTAGCGAGGGTACTTCTGAAGAGGGGCCGCAAACTTCTTATGGAATCTGGGATTTCGACATGCGTGATGTCTACGTCAGAAAGCGAGCTTCTATCGTCTGATGACGTGGAGCTTGTTTGTCGCTGCTCACATGCCCGATACCTCGGCACTTTCTCCTGTTTTACCGTGAAATTGGCTGCGTATTTTGATTTCTCGACTGGAATGCGAGTAAATGTGCGATCGTTGTCGCTAAAGCACGAGTCGTCTTCGACTGCGCTGTGAAAGCTAATGATCGGTGGGTTTAAACTGGAGATCGGGCGGTCTGGACTCTGTCGTAGTTTGGTTACATTCTCTCTGCTGGAGGAGTCGGTATCGGAAGACAGTTTTGTGGCCTGGGTTTCTTGACGGGCGGATTGAGTTGCTGGTACTGCATCAGCTGCGGCGGGCGAGTTAGACGAGCATTGCTCGTTATCGCCGTTGTTGTTGTTATTCGAGTTAGCGGGTAACTGGAGTCGGTCTATCCGCACCACTAGCTCCCGTTTGATCACCTCATTAACAGCTTGAGGGGCGGTCGCTCCAACAACAGGTTGGTTTGGAAAAACAGAAAACTCGGAAAAATGGGGCGGCGGGTCCTGTAAAATAAATTAGCTGGAAATATTAAACTGCTTTTAAGTATAGAAAAAAAACGGACCTGAAAACGAGATAATTTATAAAACGGGAGGTTGTCAGGTTGGACTATAAAACTAGGCGTTAACGAAACTTGCTAAGACCACATGTAATCTCATTGCGTTATTTCCGTGGCCAGTCAGCATAGTAGTTAAATATTGCGGACCGCAAAAAGTAATCACCTCATTTGGAGAAAACGATTTTCTCCTCAACTATATCACCACATGCTGCGCAACTTAAATTCAGTGAACATATTCCTCTTATACATCCTATCACGTGACGCCAGTGTGACGTAACAGGTTCCATTGTGTTTTCGGGGAATCGTAGGAAAGAATGATCTCTGACGTAAATATTACGCAACGGGATAAAACTCGCCGCATTCTTAAACAGTCACTAGTTAAGAACTTGAAACGGATCGCGTGGTATTGAACGAGTGGTTGGTTATTCATAAGGCGGTATTTGGAGAACGGCGGTTCAATCAGAAATTTAAGTCAAGTTGTGACAATCGAATCTGGAGTACCATAGACTGTGATCGTCTATCAAGAGAAGCGCTCTGAGGTGGAAACTCAAATTGAAAAGAGAGATGAGACGGTTATATAGTCAGCGGTGACTCGCGCGTCTGGTTATGCATTTAGAAGCGGCCAAAAATGCAGCACTACAGAGGCGCGGGATTCCCTTGTGAATTCTGAACAGTCTCTCGTGGGTAAACACCGAATTACGAAGTTACACGCAGAAGCAAAGAACCAGCCCTTTAAACCGAGCTCGCGTGCGAGCTTGATTAAAAAGTGCATTAGGTCGAATAATTTGCGCTGAGCGTATGAAGGCTGCAATTAAGTTTACGTGCAGTAATAGTCGAGTCGCCAAGACCACGGTTTCCTTATCAGCTCGCTACGCCAGTTAAAATGAAGATCCAAGCAGGCAGGCGGCCACGAGTGCGCACAATCTTTCAACGCATTCAAAACCGAGTATTTATTGAGGCGGATTAGCTCACAAGTTAAATCTTAAAATTGCAGATTACGTAGCGAGATTCCGGGTATTGAATTCGCCTTAGGAGAAACACGAGCCCAGGAGGTTATATTTGGACTCAGCGGAATATTTCCGAACGCGAACGTGATGAGCTCTCACATTTCAATGCAAAGGTCCTTAGTGGACAGCACGTTTCCGTCTATTCAGCAATGCTTAGATAAAAATGACCTACTTTTTACAATTAATGAGGGTAAAGTAACGATTTCGACACGAAAACCAACAGCAATTACTGTGACATGGTAATTATCTGTCTAAAAATATTACATAAGTCAGGCAGTGTTCAAAAATAGCGAGAATTCAGCTCGAAAAGTGAATAAAAAAGGTTAAATATATAAGAGGAAACGGATACCAAATCTTCATTGAGTATAGATTTTCGTCTGGACATCCGGGAACTATATACTGCATCTATTTCACTAACTCGCCATATACAGTAATAACAGTCAAGCCACTCGGTATTTTCAGCCAATTTAGGAGTAGTACTGTATCGAAAACATTATCGACGAGTATGGGAAGTCATATGCTTATCAGAGGAGTTATACTTTGCCTTGTTTTTTACGAAGTTACTTGTACAAAGCACATTCAAGCTGGTAAGTGGGTTAAATTAAGGTACTAGTAGAAAATTTATCACAAAAAAATGTTCGTCGTAAAAGATTTAAAATATTGTAATGTTAATGGACGATATAATGGACACATCAAACGAGAATCCATTTTAGTTTCGAATGTATATATTTATATATATGTTCATATTTCACAATTTTCTTAAAATTGTTTAAATTAGTTTCGCAATTTATCGAGTTTTGGTATGCGGGGTAGACGACCGAGTCATTATCACTCAATATTTAAAATATATTTTTTTACAATATTTGCTGATTGTCATTTTGCAGTGTTTCATAGCGCCATAAGATTATTAATTAAAAAAATAACTCGACTCATATTAATGGCTGGCAAAAACCGCTGACTGTATAATAATGGGCATAATATACACATCATCGGGAAAACTAGTCCTTCCTATATTTTATATAAGTTTCTTCGGAGTCTGTAAGGCTTTATCAAACAAGAGTGTACGGTATTTAAATGCAACTAAGTTTGAACCCTAAAAATTTATTCGCACGAGAGATGGAACAGGAATAAACTACACTTTAATGCAAAACCAAACAACTAAGAAGACGCTTATTCAATAACAAATATAAATCCCGTAGATCGATTGAATAACACTAACACACTTACTTATACGTTTACAGAATAACATTTTTTGTATTTTAGCATTTTTTTAACTGCACATTATATTTTTGGGTCGTTTGGAGAGATTGTCGGGTCGTTTCGAACACAAAAACATTACTTAACATTTCGGCGTTTTCAATGTAACTGAATGCCATACGGTGAGCAGTTACATGCTTGGAATTGTTCCGACGGTCATTTTCTCACACTTTTTAAAACTTGCGCATTTTCGCAGATTAGCGTGACATTTTTTCTCGGTGTAGTAAAAACGTCGTGCTGCATTAATTGCTGGTTTTCTGTTTATTTAGCATTTTCGACCCTGCAATTTAAACGACGTAGTGGCTTAGTTTACTATTTCTTTATAGTTTGTTCTATTGCAACTAAGTGGCCTTGGAATAAATACACTTTGGATGTGCATATCAAAATGTCTCTTTTCAACTTTATGTTTTTCCTTTATGTTTAACAATCAAAAATACACAAGCGGAAAATAAACAAAAATTATAACTTAATACCCTTTTTATTCCACGTGTTTGTTTGGTTATCTTTCTGCTTGTAACGTCATGTAAATAAGTCGCAGGCTATTTTTAGCTAAATTAATGTTACCATATTATTTGCCTTGGTATCGTACCATTTTAATGATATATCTTCGTATTTATCGACTTATCGGTAAACTTAAAAACAACGCACTATTGTTGCTGTACGGGTATGGTTTATGTTTCCAAGTCGATTGATGCTTAATAGTTTAATAGTAAACTAATAAATCTTTCATTGCAGAGTTCGACTATGGAGATTACGTGGATACTTACGCCTGGGACCCGTGGCAAGCCAGTGTAAGTATAGTTACAAAACACCGATCTTCTACCTGTATTAGGCGTTACCACAACAAACGTCAATAATCTGGATTGAAATCGAAAATAAATACCGAACAGATGGTATTAAGCGACGGTAATTATGATGGAAATTTAGATAAAAAAAAGTGGCTTGCAGGCTCAAGCTAAAGATAGATGTACTTGTCACCCTCCTAAGGGAATTGAAAAGACAGGACGCTGAATAAGCCACGTTATCCGACCGTTTTCAACATATTGCAATACAGGTCAAGTAGCTCAAGTGTAGGGACAGTCGCAAATATTAACATGATTTGATCATTTGGGGTTAAAAAATCGAAAGTAAGCAAACAATTAACCAACAGTTTTACGTATTTTGGTCAACATTTTATTTTTTAAGATCGATTTTTTGGAAATCGAATATTGGCATGTCCCTGCGCAAGTATATGACAACCAGAATCTTGAAGCGTTCTTTCAAAATGTGATTGATTTCGCTGCGGACGACAACGCTAGTTTCCCTTGTACAACAACGCTCTGTTTTGTAAACGTAAAACAAAATGGCTATTCTTATTTTCAGATAGCAAAGGTCGGGAAAATGGATGGTGCTGCTTTTGAGCGACCGACCGAGACGCCGCCGCTGGAGAAACCAGCAGCCAAGATTTTAAACAATTTCGCATTTAAACTTTTCAACGCAATCGCGACGGAGAACTCAACGGAGAACGAGGTCTTTTCGCCGCTCTCTATTTTTACAACATTGGCGACGCTGCGGCCTGGTAAGCGCTAATAATGATGAGATGTGGGGAAATATTTGAGACTCTTCTCATACACTTGGTCAGAAATGGAATAGTTTTTGTCGCCATGAGATAATTGCAGTGCAATTAATTGCGGCTTTGAGTTGAAGAAGCGCTAAAAATATCCACAATTTTGCAGCAAAGTGCGAAGTGCGACGGACGGTCTTTGAATATGAATCGAAGTTTTTGGTCGTATTACGTAAACGCTACACGGCGGATTTGTGTTTTCGTCGGTATATTATATTAAGAAATGTCCAATTAAACTAAACATTAACAAAGTTATGGTGTTTTGTAGACATTTATATAACATAATCCGGAACCGGTACTTATTAAACAAAAAGTTTAATTTTTGTAGGTATTTATATTTGAATTCCTCCTATACTGTCTATGTGTTCCGGTCATAATACAATGCGATAGGAACGCCAGCAAATTTCGAGGATTCCCGGAAAATTAGAGAGCGGTGGACGAGAACGCCTTCTACATGTTGTAAAACATACCGCGAGACACCAATTAACAAATTGCGAAGGCGTTTTCCCGCGCACCGCAGTTGCTAGTTGGACGAGATTAAATCGGACTAATTGGGACAAAAAATGTCCAGCTTTCCGAAATAGGTTTCCAAAATTAACTCAACTAACGGTGGTAATTTTAACCAAATTAGTTAATATATCTGCAATTTCCATTATAACGTGTAGGAAAAGACTAACCCGTTGACATTTTATAATATTAGCAAAAATGGATTTAATCTTTATGCGTGGTATTTAAACAGGTCCACTCCCAGCCGATTCAGCCAATAATGATATAAAAAGTTATTAGATTTGCCACTACTCCATCAACTCAAGTGGAGGCAAGAAATATATCTTACAATTGGCCAATTTTTGACGATAAATTAATTGATATTCTCAGTCCGGGGAAAAAAATGAAAGACAAGATTTACAAAAATCCAACCGCAGGCTTGAACGGTAACTCGCTCCTGCAACTCGATGACGTCACTGGCTTGGATACGATAGAGGAGCGCGATATGAATGACATGTATGACGTCGTGTTCGAAAGAAGCACTTCGCACAAGATAAAGCAGGCCAACAGAATCTACGTCGATAGGTCGGTGAAGCTGGCCAAGAAATTCAAAAAAGAATTGAAAAAGTAGGTTGAATGCGGCGGAAGTACCGGCCGTATCATTCTATTCATTAAGTCGCAATCCAAGTTTGCTGTGCCAAGGTTTAAACCGATCACTGAATCGGGTTTAAATGAAGGCCACGGCCGTTTACCTTACTGCGTAATTATAGCGAACAATCGTAAAGTGCAGTTTGTATAGGTCATTCACGGTTGCCAGATTTCCCAACTACCAATTTTTACGGTAAACCATAACTTGACCTGTACTATTCAACCTGTGCTGTAACTGACCGGTATTTTGAGTTGTGGGTCTTGATCGATTTGCTGGAACGTAGTTCAAAGTCAAACTCCCAAGATTTTAAATTAAATTACTTGCAAAACTTATGTAAGCTATAAACCAAGAGTCATGTCTCTATTTTTTAAATGTTCAGTTTAAGAATACGCACAATATATTTTTTCCGAGCCCAGGTTCGAAACCATGAGGGACTCACTGTTGTGAATAAACCCATAATACTATTTCAACTGCCTGACTGTTATGGTCGGGTAATTGGACATCGAGATCATAAATTTGTTTTAATTTTCAGCTTAAAGCTTGGCCAGGCGAGACGTTTAAACTTCCGACGTGAGGCGGAACAGAGTCGACGGAAAATCAACAAATACGTGCGGAAGCGAACAAAGCGACTTATTGAGGAACTGGTACCAGAAGGCGCTGTCTCCCCGTCAACTGTGATGTACCTGGTCAATGCGATTTACTTAAAGGTGAGATTATAGGCGCGCAGGTCGAGATATGAAATTAACGCATTAAGTCGCAGTCATGTCGGTTTGCATCAGCAAAACGGCGGACGAGGGAGGATTAATGACAGGTTCATTATACAGCACGTCGAATTTAGCAATAAGCTTTCCATAAATGAGCAAAATACATGAATAATTCGGTTAGAGATGTACCAGCACAATCCGGTATAAATTGTCAAAACGTCCTGTTATGGCGATCGTTTTTTTGATGATGACAGAATCTGTCTGTCATATCTACTTTAACCGCTTTTAAATACTATTAATCTAAAACAATTAATAAATATTTTAGAATGTTTAATATTTACCCAGTGTATATTATTATCCAAAAATTTAGGAATTACATAAAACGGTTTAAATTGTAGGCTTAGAGGCGGTGTCAATTTTAATCAACCATTACTGGTTTGACTGATGGTAAATACACCTATTACAGTAAGAACGATTCTTAGATATAAACAAACCGAGCAAAATTAAAGTAAATTCACGAGTAATAAGAATTATTTGTTAACAAAGTATGTGAATAAAATATAAAAAAAATTCTCAAACCTACTTGTTGTAGCCGCATTTTAGACAGTCTTTAAAGTATCCTCGAAACATTAAAAGCGGTAAAACCGACCAAAAACGTAACTAAATCGAACTTTGCAGGCGAAATGGAGCATTGGATTCAGTAAGTCACACACCAAGATGCGAAGATTCAAAATAAGCGACAGCGAATCGAGGAAGGTTCCCACCATGTGGAATCCCAATGCATTCTGCACCCATATCAACAACCGTCGGTTACAAGCAAGTTTAACCGTACTCAGTCTTGGAGGTGAGATAGGCATTATATATATCAACGAGATGAACCAACCAGCCCGACGGTTTATACAGCTTGCTTAAGAGTTATTTATAACGCAAATAATATATATACATATATTAACCACACCATCTCTTCTAAGAAGTAAAAAATCCAACGTTTATTTTAAAACTATAAACATAATATTTAGATGACAATTTACACACAAAAAAAACGTATTGACTTAAAATGCATTTGTTTTAAGACGAAATATAAAAGGTTTTAGACGATATTACCATTTTTACAGAAAATCTGAGCATGGTATTTATGACACCGAAACAACCCGGTAATTTCTCACGGTTTTATGATAGCGGTAACACTACCATGCAAGAAAAAATGACCGAAGCCATTGAAAGCATTTGGACGCGTAAGTTAAAGTTTAAAATAGTCACTAATCAATGAAATTTGTACTGCCAGCACATTCCGCAATAAAAAAAACGACACAGTCGTGTCCCTGGGTGTAGCACATAAACCATGTAGTTTTCTTGGAAGTGAAGATTTAAAAGCCTGAACGTTATCTTCTCTTTTAACATAGGAATCTAAGTAGTCAGCTTATGTGGGTGTAAGTGGTCGATTGGATCACCAAGCGGGCATTTGAAGCATTGAAATAACCTCCAAGTCCCTTGTATTTTATACGAAACAAATCGTCTATACATACGCGTCATCACCGACCTTTTTAAAATTACGGATTTGGTAAAATATTTATGGCAAAATAAAGATAAAAATATCGCATGATTCGTTTTACGTCCTGATTTGATAATAAGCTCACATTTTCAATAAAATTAAGTTTGCGTCACTTTACGAATATACACTCACTCCGAATTGGATAAAATCAATCTTTTTTATGCAGGAAAAGGCAAAGGGGTGCGGGAACAGCAGCTTTGCTCGCTTAAACTGCCGAAATTCAAAGTCGATGTAGCAAAGAGTTTAAACTCGGTGCTGCGTGGGGTTGGGCTGCTGGACGTGTTCGATCCGAACCTGGCCGATATGAGTCGAATGACGTCAGGTGGCATCAGAGAGCTGTACGTGAGCGAGGCGCGCCACAGTGCGGTGCTGCGTGCGGATGAGGTGGGCATCGAAGCGGCAGGGGCAAGTGGGATGGGGGTCATGTTCAGAAGCATCAGCAAAAGGGTCACTATTAACAAGCCCTTTATATTCGCTCTGCGCCACGACCCGACCGGCGCGATCATATTCCTTGGCAAAGTCGTGCGGCCCGGAGCGGACTGAACGCAGTGTTGCCAATTACCCCATCTTCGGGGTAACCCATGAACAAATCGCAGGTCGAAAACAACCCGGTCAACACTATCAGTGTATATCCTCATCTCGTGTTTTCTTTCTGTTTTTGCCACTTTTATCACTGTACACAAATGCTTATCGTAAATACATTTCCTCAACGTGTATTTGTACATATGTGACTGCGTGTTTAAGGGTATATGGATCAAAGGACAACCAAATGTTTCAGTTCATAAAGCGTATGTCGCAGCAGAATTAACCTGATGTAATAGCGGAATGGTGATACTGGCAGAAAAAAATTACACTTTAAAATCAGTGAAAAAGAACAGTGAATCCCATTCCTCAAAATTTATGTAATTCGGCAAGCGACAACCTTAAAAATTTGAATTAAAAAATAAAAAAATTTATAGGATATGGACTGAGCCTTTATACATAAGGGCCATTTCACGGCGGATTTAATACACTTTGGGTCCAACACAAATCTAAGACCAAATATAAATGGTGACGTAGTAGTATTTGCCGACTTCACGAATTACTTAACCAGCCTTTGAAAGTAGTTAAAGAAACTTTTAAAAACGCACTTTCACGGCTTTATGACCCAAGCATTTCCGCTTCAAGTCCCATTGTGACGTCACAAGGCAAAACTAGCTGCGATTTCCGGCCTATTGAATTCGGGCGTTCGCTTGCATTGCTCGGGTAGAAAGCGATTTAACAGCTAGGTGCGATTTTCACGCTGGTAGATCTTCGCAGCACAGTACGCTCGAGCTTAATACAATGGCGACGATTGGATTAACGTTGATCAGTGCACTGCTGGTACTATCAGGTAAGGGAGTCTTTTTGGGTGGTAAAATTGTAAACAAAATAGCTTCGTTGGATAATTTCTGATAATTATAAATAATTTGCCCAAATCACTGGGCGTGTAGGCAAGTGCAGACTATTTTAGATAAATGTAGGCTTATTGGTTAAAGGTAATTTGAATATAAAAAAAAAGTTTAATCAATCCACTGTCCATATAAAACATTTATATTTTCTAACATAACTTTACACGAGCAAGCATATTTAAGAAGCGTTTATTTTCATTTTAGGACAACATAGCATCGAAGCTTATACTTCGTCGGCGGCTTTTCGCGACACCACAGCCATCGCACTGCACAATTTCGGGGTCGATTTGTTCTGTAAACTCGCCCCAAATTGGGATCGTAATGAAAATGTCGCCATATCACCAATGTCCATGTACGCCGTGCTGTCTATTCTTCTGCCCGGTATGTGAATTCATATGGTAGCATATAGTAAATTGTTTACCACGCCATATCTAAGTAAAAACCCGGGTACTTCAAGTCAACTAGTGCTCAAAAAGAGGCTCTATACAGCTACCGTCGCTGTATACAATATTATATGCAGTTTAAACAGCAATATTGATTTAACCAATGAAGCTTATAATTACTTTATAAATAGTACTAGACAGGTAAATTGTATTATGTGACTTAGCTTAGACCCAGGAAACACAAGGCCAATTTAATCACTCATAAAGAGATGTATACAATATTGCACGCAGTTGAATTGAAATATTAATAAATTACACCTTTTTGACCTTTGTAGCCCATTCTGAAACTTACATTTTCTGGTGGGCACAAAATGAATCTTTAGGCTAGGGTTTATTCTCAGCGAAAAGGGACTAATCACTTCTTTACACCAGGATTACAAGGGAGTTCGTATGACCAAGTGTACCATGCCCTTGGTATGTCTCACTTAGACGGTGACGGAATTGACAGAGAATCGGATATGTGTGGTCTGGTTTTCCAGGAAAACGCTAATTATGAACTGCACAGAGCGAATCGTATCTACAGTGATCTTCGGGTGCAGATCAAGAAGTCATACAAACAAGCTGCCATGACGTAAGTGTCGCAAAAATATCCGCGTGCTTATCTCAACAAATGAAAACATTAAATTTAAATCGCTTCGTAAAAGCAGGCTGAATTTACCTTGAGGTATCGTTCCTCGTGGGAAATTTGGCATTCTGAACATTACTGCTCTTTAATGCTGCGGTATGTTTTTTAGGAAATGACATTTTGTCATCTAGACATAAAACAGAAAACCAATAGGAATGTTTTATTGCAACTCGATGTGTTTTTATCTGAGGAACATGCAAATTAAAACGCTTATTTCACCAGTCACCACAAATCGCCGGTTAAAAAAGTGGACTTTGTCCTGGCGCCCAGGAAATCTCGAAAGAAAATGAATCGATACGTGGCAAAGCATACCAATGACGAAATTACCGAGTTAATACCCCAGGAGGCGATCACGCAAGACACAAAAATTTTTCTTGTCAACGCAATCTATCTAAAGGCAAGTATTTAAAATTGTGGCGCAGCAATCACAGTGGCATACACTATACTTTCACGTGGTACCAACGAGCAGTAGAGCTATAATATCAAAAATACATAAAAAACATTTTCACGTCAAGTAGGTTGTTTCCAGTACAATAAACTTAATTATTTGCTTTAAGGTTCTGTGGCAGACCTCCTTTATACGTCAGGCCACTACGAAGGCAAATTTTCAAATCAGCCCAACTCGCTCGAAACAAGTTTCCACAATGTACACGTCATCCGCAAGATGCTTTTTCCAACCCAACTACCCGAGTCTGCAATCTGATATCGTGGTTCTGCCTTTCAAAGGTAATGAGTAATAAGAGGAAAGTTGCACTTTGCTTCAATAAGTATTTATCCGCAGGAAACGCTATGTCTATGATCTTCATTGTGCCTACAAGCCCCGGAAATTTCGCGCCGCTGGAGAGCGCCACAGCGTCTGGAGATCTGCGGCAAATGATGGAGGTAGTTTGGAACACCCATTACCCTGAAATGGAGACCTGCGAAGTGCATTTACCAAAGTTCAAGGTGCATCACACTGTTGACGACTTGATAGGTGCTCTGCAACTGATGAACGTATCCGATATCTTCTCGCCTGACGACGCTGATCTTTCGCTTATGACGACAGAACAGCTCTACGTGAGTGACATGCGACACCAAGCGGTTATCAAGGTGGACGAGCTCGGGGTGAAGGCGACAGGAGCGACATCCATCGGAATCAGTGGACGTTCATATCCAACGTTGGTCCAGATAAACCGGCCATTTATGTACATGATCAGGCATGAGGCTACCGGGGCACTTCTCTTCATGGGACGTATTGTGAATCCCAAATAAATGCGATCGGTATTTCCACAAATCTACAATCAAAGGACCTACCGCTGCATTACAACGTACTAAGAAAACAAAACAATCTTAATTGTACATAATACACAGTACAGACCACCATGAAGCAACCACAATAAATCAGTCTGTATTTGAAAAAAACATGTTCCAACATGTTTCATCGTATAAATAAGTCCAGTAATGTAAGTTAAACATTTTGGCGATTAATTTTGTTAAATAAAAATAGACAGTTTAAGAAATCACGGTTTTACAAACTTTTTATTTTTTCACAATGATTATATTTCTCATGTATTGTATATAAGTAATTTAGAATTTAGAGTGTGTGGAAAATTTAATCGCCCTGTAAATTAAAAAATGAGCGAATGTATACCCGACAAGCGCAATATGGGATATCCAGTATCATTGCACCAGGACAACGCCTAAGTGACATTTTAAGAGTGATGAATGTATATATTATGAGGAATGAGCACCTCTTCCTGTGTTGTGTCGCTTGATAGATTGGACGCAATGATGTTGCTAAGTATGCTGCAGCTGGAGTTGGGAATGCGGAGTTGGATTATAATGGATGCCGGATCGGTGTGGACAAAGCAATCATTTTACAACACTTAAGTGTTAATTTCGGTTGGGTACTTTTAATACGGAGGTTAAAAAACTACTAATGAATAGCTGTTATTAAATATAAGCTGTAACCGATAAATGTGTATGGAATAAAATGTATTGGGATAGTCGATGGTAGACTAAGCAAAAAACGCCATGTTTTTTTATCGGGACTAGTTTCAAAATCAATGTCATGGAAGGTACGAGGTTTCGTTTGGAAATAGGCTACATACTTTGTATAAGGTTTAAATTTAAATCGTTTTTTTTGACGGTTTGGGAACAAAGCCATTGATAAACAATATATGTTTAACTAGTTAAAATGATCTTATTGCTTCCATGCCGGTTAAGATTTGAATAAGTGTTCGATGTAACATGTATGGATGCGATTTATATTCTATTATCGTTTGTATAACAGGCCGCAGCGTAATATAGGACATGTGTTAATACATTGCAGTCAATATTATTTACATTGTTGCTAGATTTCTGGCTGATTTGTGTTTGGGGGTTACTGTTTTATTTACTGCGTTTTGTTTGCCAAGAGGTGTGAAATAAATGAGAAAGTTGCTGATAATGTTAAGTTCTACTTAGTGATATATTATTATTATCATCGTACATTAGCCACGACATTAATATATATTGGCTGTAGTTGAATATCGGCAAAAGTAAAGGATGATCTTTTTTTAAACAGGAATCGACTTTCTGATCTGGTTGTTTTTTACACAACAACCATATACAGAAAGACGATCACTGGATAAATATGTATATGCCTAACCAGTACAGTCTGAACGAACTATTTCATATCCATGACAATAATAACCCAAGTCTGATATCGCATCTACATTCCACTGCGTTATTGCTGGTATGACTGTCGCTTCAATAGGACCGCCGGCTTATGACCAACTTACTTTGAACACAATTCCAAAGAATTCTAATCACTGCAGCAATGACTGCCGGCATTATTTTGGAAATCAGCTGCGCCAAACTGGGAAGCGCCGAGGGGCGGTGGAACTATAGTCATTTTAACGGAACTCGGGCTCGTGTGACTCAGCCTGTGATTACACTACGACGAAAATTCAAGGGGTATAGACTGCTAGAAACAAAATGGAAGACTAAAGGCCCTGAAATAAAGCCGCCATCCATCTGCAACTAATCGAGCGATCTCAATAATGAATATTCGCGGACAAACAGAGGTGTTACGTTTGCATTGCCAACCTAAACTTTATTTGAGCGCATTTTAATAAACACGATGCAACACAAATTCGATCGGCGAAATACAGAGCAGACACATTTGCAAAACCAATTTAAAGACGAAGTGCGACCTATGGGGAGTTCCTCGCGCACTCTGCCAGCTTTCCACGACTAATAACGGCACAGGCACAAAATCTTGATATCGGATCTTTAAATTAAGCGTAATGACTTTGGAGCGCCACCCACGAGTCACGCCGCATGTTAGGCGACCTGATACGGACCGCGAATACGTGATCCACACTCAGAGCTACCAGACGCACTTCACAGAATACGGCAATCTGCTAACAAGAGGAGTACAAGCTCGGAGCAAAGGCGACCACGAAAGATACCAAAGCGCCTGGTGATAGCCGATCCTACCTTTATTATGAACGGCCTACCTATAACAGAGCGTTTTCGGTTCCTATTCAATCCACTCAACTGCGAGGTAACCATACACCCGCCGTCTGACATATGACAATGAATTGAGTGGAAGCAAACCACAGACTGTGCCACCTCTATTTAACTATAACTTCGACTCTTAAATTGCGTGAGAACTGTTTCTTTCCTTCAGCAAACGAGAAAAGTTTATACCAAAGCGAGTAGACGACACGACATATTTTGCTACAGCGACGGCAGATACCCTAGTAAAACTCATTAAAAGTATTCCGCTTCGCCTCTTTTGTTGTTTTAAGCGTATTGACAAAACACTAACTTTTAGCGAGTCACCCGCAAGTATAAACCGCATATGTTCCGACTTAAAAACAAAATTTTAAAAGCATGAAGTACTGTTGGCCACAGGAGTAATCACCCAATTAAAAAACTTTTAGAGCCACTTGCAATTTTACACTTAAACGGGGCTAAAATCCAAAAGAATTGAATACGTCGATACAAATACATGCGGCTATAGTGTGTAACACGCTTAACCAGCTGTGACTTCAACCAATATTCGGTTGGACATTTTCAACCCTGAAATCCCACCAAGTCTGACGTCATTCCCCCTGTGTTCGCAACGCTCGGTTGCAATTTATTCTGCCAGCCGGGGATGCTGCTCGAGAAAAGCCGCCAACTAGATCGTATCTCGCCCTTACATTACACCACCACGCATCTGTTTGCGCGGCACAGAAATGGCATGTATTTGGTAAATGTGTTTTCGGGTGATTGTTACCGCAACCGGCACCGGCCAGGACAGCTGCACCGACAAACGAGTAATAAGCTAACAACACTCCACAACGCAGTATGTAAGCGGTGCAGATAACACCGCACGTATATCATAATGCGCTTTCAATAAAGAGGCCATTTTATTAGAAAATAAGCAGGTGGTTCGGAGATAAAAGGTGAAATAACTTGAATAAACCAAAAAATACATCACAACGTTATACGCACTCTCTTCTAAATCAGCAAACACAAATGGCCGCCTAGACAAATACATCAACGAAAAGGAATTTAGCGCGCACACGTCCTGTCCCTGCAATTCGCGGTTTGTACAAGCAAATTCGACGACGAAATTAAAATTTAATGACTGATTGTATAATAAGGGTTTCATTTTAATTTAATTCCAACATGTAATTTTTATTAAACACCTTTTGGCAGAAAAATAATTACCCTCTTGAAGAAACGTAATATTTATTTGACGACTCCAACACGGCAAAGGCCGAAAGTTGCACAAGTGGTAGTCTATTACCTCGTCACGTAGTGAGGTCAAAAGGTCGCGGATTACGCAACTCAAGCAAACAGTCTAGACGTCGCGGGAACTCGGTGCTTTTAATAATGTAGAGTGATGCTGGGGTAACACATCATTAAACCGCCGGGTGTTGCACTTCCGCAACTTAAAGTTGAGTGCTCAGCACGAACTGCTGCAGCGAGTAGACCTAAGGAAGTTGTTATGGGCAACTCCACGCTTTTGAAGTAACGAGTAACGCGTAGTGAATACATTACCAAACCAGTATCCCCCTTAATTGTTAAAAATAAAGTCCACGTAAAACTGGCGAACTAATGCAATTTCCCGTTAAATTGATTTCTCTACTAAAACTCCCTTTTTAACTTTTGATTATCGCACTGAAACTTTGGATACAACTTTTAAGTATAATCAAACTGAAACGCACAGCGCACATTGCAATAATCAACCAACTTGAGAACCTGAATACTCAGTATCAAGACTGCGAAGTTTATGAAGCAGACTTAGTTTAATTATGGAGCTCTGTTCAAATAAATTGGTTAGCGTCTTTCCTCTCAGTTGCCTCCGTTTGAACTGTTACTTTCCTGCGTATTAATTATTTAAGAGTAAAAACATGGCTGGGAAGTGCAAACGAAGAAATAAAGTACAGACTTCTCAGAATTTACTTCCAGCAATTTCAATTATACTTAATGCGTCAGTCAAAGAAACCGCCGCACCGACCAAACCTGACGTGACTCCACGTAATAAAGAAATGGGAACTTCGTATGAGAACAGACAAGGTCAATGCCTGCTACCCCACCTATTCATTATTCAACTGAATTCAATTGCAAAGAGCCATGTAACTTGAGATGCAATAACTTGTAACAACTGAATAGCACGAACTCAAGCAATTTGAGAAAGACTGCATGGGCTAATGAAGGAAGGAAACCAGCAGACACCAACTTATTAATGATTAGCAACGGCGGATAATGAAATTGGATATTCTGAGATGATCTACTGTTCTACGTGCTACAGTACACCACAGTGAATGCCGACAAAGAAGGAGCAATAATTGTGATCATGGCGAAGACCGGTTCACTCTTATAAGTATTTTATTTTACACACTCGTGAGTGTTTTATTTTACAAAAAAAGTGATTTGTTTGTTCACTGTGGTGCGAG
>CH002875.1:211469-241597 GCA_000149265.1 Ciona savignyi
TACGGCTACGGTATTGAATAAAACCGTTATTGTGCAAAACTCCATTCAAAATTGTATGGGCGACTGGTTGCTTAAATGTCATTCACGGTCTCGTGGGTAGAAAAACTTTCAATTCCAGTAGTCAAATCTAATACTGTATGTCGGTTTTAAATTTTGTTTTAACCGAAGGGATAAAATTGAAATGGATACTTGAGCTTATCGGGGGGTTAAGCACTTTTGCCTGATAGTATCAAAAAAACCTTGTCAAAATTCAATGTGTCTACTGTTGGGTTTCTTAGGCAATTGCAACACGGCCAACTTCGATGTTATCACATTCCGCCTACCCCAATCTAGTTGCACCACCCAGTCTATACAGATCACATATCTACAGCAAACCCTGTATCGTGACATGTCCTGTACATGTAACTATGGGTAGAAATTATCAGAATTGCCTACAGTGGAAAGGCGATTATTATATATATATATATTATATACCAACATATAACAAAACTCACTCGTAAGAGATACTGTCCCAAATATTCACACCTAAGACATGGTATTCCCAATTCGTGGTATTTCTTTACTGTGTGTGATAATCCTATAAAAGCAATTAAAAAATATTACAATGGAAGACGATTTACTGGGAACAGATGATGTCCACTAAGTGCCTTGCTTAAGGACAACCATCCATCCAGCCGCTGTTTTGAACCTGAAATTTTTTGACTGCATGCAGACTGCTGACGCTTTTACCATTTAAGAAAACTGGCCAGAAAAACGTTCAAGATCTCCTGCCCTTATTTATATCCATCTCCATGAGCACTTTTATGTGCATCACCATTATATGAAAACAAAAGTGTTTATGAACCACGGCCATTCATCAATATTCCTGTCATATTGTATCTTATAGGTGGATACCAGTATAGCAAAAAATGTACATCATCCGGTGATTTTAAACTTTTAAGTGATTGCTAAGCAGATGAATGTTAAGTAAGTTCAACTGAATAGATAGAAGTGTTCACAGATATACTGAATAGCTGGTATAATCCGTCCTCATTGACCCCACGTCCTGCTAAGAGCTATGTTGTTATAGCACTAAGCTTGTAATTGAACTGGGGAACAACACTAGGAAAGGCACTTGTCTGCAACTATGTCAGTGATGTTTGGTAATAAAAAAAACAAGTCACGGCCAACTGTCATTAGACGGTGATAGTCTAGTTAATCAAAACTCGCCCAACTTAACCTTGGTTCTAGTATAATGTTGTCCCGTCATAAATGAGAATATGCATTTTTACATAGTCAGTGGTCAGATTACCTCATACCAACTGTAATAACCTGTGTACATTTGGTCTAACTTTTCCGCCTCAAAAGAAAAAAAATGAGTATCAATTAAATTGAAAAAAGTAACAAACCTTTATCAACCACAATATGAGTGAAATCAGTTCGTTCTGTTGTTTTTAAATTAAACGCTAAACCACCTCCAGTTTCAATCAATCTACAAAAAAATTAGTGTTTAACTGACCCTTTGCTAAAAAAAAATTCTGCAATGGAATTTGATACCATAATCATTAAATCCTAAGGGCTAGGAAAAGCTTAGGTGTTGGTTTTATCGCATGTCCAACAGTCAGGTTAGTGAATTTGTTTTTGATTTTACTGCACAAATTTATCTGCTGGATTCAAGCAACTACTGGTAAGTGCCTTGCCCAAGGGGGTGACTTAATCAGGAGCGGGCAACTTCTATACCACTAAGCTAGTCGGTTGTGTCCTTGGGCAAGGCACTTTACGGACATTGCCTGAACCCAGCGGATTAATGGGTTCTACTAAATTGAAGGAATGTGTCTATCATATACAACACACTGCAATAGCTCCGGTAACCCGACGATGGGCGCGAGGTGATCTGATGATTGCCCGTGTGATAACCCCTTGGTTTTTCCATTTACGGGGATAAACATAAATATCCTATCCTATCCTCCTTCTCTAGTCCTGGCCAAATGTGGGAAAATGAAGTTTTTGGTGGGTTGGATTATCACATGAATAGTATTTAATATCTTAATTACAGGGTATAGACGGATACAGTCTGCGGGCAGGTCAAAATCCCTCGATGAGCAGAACCCCGCCTGCGGGCCGTATGCTGCCTATTCCTGGACTAAATAGTGGTTTTAAATTTAGGCTGATAGTCAGTGTGCTGTTAATAAAGCAATACTTCCCATACAAAACATGAACAATAATTTATGCAGAAATCAAAGCTTTCTTACCGTTTATAAACTGTTATAGATTTGGATGCTGACAGCCCAACAATCCAGCTTGAAAACGGAGCTTTGCCTTCAGGTTGCTTCAGTTTTAACCTCCATCGGGAAGGAGCCTAAAAATTATAAGTCTTGAGAAAAAATATCAAGGTGTTTTTTTTTTGTTTTTTCTGGTTATAATGTAACACCAGACTACGAATTAAACTAATTTTTGCTACAAACAATTAGCTCTCCAAAAACAACAGTGGACTGGATATACCAGATTTCATATGGTATCTGGGCAAACCGTGGCCCTTTTCCTTCCATTAATAGAATTTAGTAATTATTTATCTTATCTGCAATATAAATATAATGCAGAGTAGCATTTCAAGATATCTGAGTTCACTTTATTTAAAAATAAACAAGCAGATAAGGTGAAAGTCAATAACCTGCAAAAGCTGATCATTTTTAAAAAAAAAGTGTGCATACTGCACAGTTAGGATAGAATATTTATGCTTATCCCGTGAATGGGTAAACCAATCACTTCGCGCCCACCGTGGCTGAATTAGGACAATTTCTGTTAAGAACCTTGCCCAACACAACAGATTAGCTAGCTACCAGTTTCAAAGCTGCAACCATTCGGCTGAATGGCGAGGCACTGAACCCCTAGACTAATCTGTCGGACAATTTAGCTTTTAAGTGTTAGCTATATACAACATTTAGCTTTTAAGTGTTACTCTACAAAGAAACTTTTCTTATCAAAATCAACACCGGTGAAGTACCAACCACAAAGTGTAATGTATTTCTGTAAATAACAGTAAAATGATGTAAATCTAAATTTTGCGAAGATTAAAATCTCTAATTTTAGTAATTTGGAATGTGATATCTCTACATAAATATTTTATGATAAAAAATGGAAAAAAATAAAGTCACCGATAAACTGTTTTACTTCTATTCTAAATATAAAATCTACCTGTTGGACATCTTTTGGTAAGTTTCGATATTTATAGATATGCCCCCATTCAAACCTAATCTCGTCAATCCACTTTCCTTCTAATCCACTCTCCAATACATATTTGTCGACAAGCACCCATTTGCCTGGTGGTAAAGAACATTAGAGTTAGGAAAGACATTTATGCGCATTCACATGTCCATGAAAAAAACATTTGTTATAATACAGTTTAGTTACAGATACCTCAAATGGGCTACTGAATGATTTAAATATCAAATAATGTGAAATATAATTTCACTAAAAATTACTTAAACAACTGATACAAATAAAAATTAAGCTAAATAACCATTACTTATATGCATACTGGTATAAACAAATCGATGCACACCTGCAACCCTGACATAGCAACACATTTTATATTCACATCTATTTACCATTGTAAGAATTGCCACTATTTTAATAAGAAATAAAAGTAAATTAGATAAAAACAAATTTTGATTTTTATCATAAACACTGAATTTCATACCAGATGCACAGGCACATAAAAACTTCTGGCTTCTACAAGGTTTCTTTGCAATTACATGAGTACAAGTCGGTAAAAATCTCTGAAAAGTCAATTATATTTTAATAATGGCAACATTGGTATAATGCAATGCAAAGCATAACTAAGTAAATGAGTGTTAGTAGTTTGCAAAACTGTTTGGCCATTAAAAATTAAATATAAATGTAAAAAATAGGTACCATACTGGTAACAGAAACTGTGTAATAAGGTTTAAAGACACATATAACAGACTAGACTAATGAAATAACAACATGACATTTCCACATATATATTTATATATTTTTTTTCATATTTTTTTAAAAATAGACCTTGACTATTGATAGTTTGTTTAAATCAGATGCTGGTACCATGAATTTTAAAACATATTTTATCTTAGCTTAACTCTTTTAACTTATCCAAACAATCTGAACGAAATAGTTTCGGAAAAAAATATATAGCAACAGCATGTCGGTGAACTATTGGGTAAAGTCCTACTTTTTCAAAGCGATAACCAACAAAACAGGTTAAAAATCTAGAGCTATACTAATTAATTTCTCCATTATTGTGCTATTTCCATTCGGTCCTGCTGTTAGTGTTGTCTAACAAAACATATTAATTTAGCCACAGTTTTTTCATACCTCGGAATCGACTGGATCACGACAATACACCCCTCCCAATCTTTGTATTATCTTGATAAGTTTAGACTTTTCTACTTCTTGAAAACCAGTAAGCATAATATAATTGGTTGTACTCATCTTTTGAACGTTCGACATTTTGCTTATTTATATCGAACGTAGGGGAAGAAAACAAAACAACGTAACTAACGCAACAACATATAATTTAAACAATTTTGCACTGTCCAGCCAAGTAGTAAAGAATCACCACCTCTATTTGTTTTCAATGCCACGTTCCGATATAGGGTAACTCCCTAACATGCGTGGCCGAAATCAATGTTATGTAGCGACTTCGGGGCTTGTGTAATATTTTGTGCACATTATATGCTAAGTTATGTTAAATTTGTTAAAGTGGGCGCTTAATGCGCGCATGGCTGTTCCCGTGTCAATCATTTCCTCTGCGTGTAAACCGGCTATAATCTCAGAACCATCACTTCCTATATAATTATCCCAACATTACGTCATACGTGGCAAGCTTTTGTGTATAAACTCATTGCATTAATTATTATCAGAAACGCGTCCTGGGATGCGGTCCTAAGCACTGCCGCCATATCTCCAGGCATGTATAACGAATCAGTTTGACCACATGTGTTGTGCTGTATCAGTTTGCATTACATCAATACAGAAACCTTTTGTAAAAAGTAGGATTGCGAGTCATTAAAGTTTTGGCTGAGGTCTGTTAGTTGGGAAACCTTAGGCCAGATTTAGTGCTAGCAATATATTTTGGTAAAATGTAATTATACATAACACACAGCATTATCTCCGGTAACCTGGCGGTGGGCGTGAGATCATCCGACGATTGGCCGTTTGTTAACCCCCTTGGTTTTCCCATTCACGGGGATGAACATGAATATCCTATCCTAACCCTATACAAATTAACCAAATGTCAATTAGCATTCCTTAAAGTTTTAACGAAATTGAATACTATTTTATTTAACGAAACCATATATATAGTTCATCAAAAACAGCCATATATATATATTAAAAGCTTAAATGACTTTTAACCAAAATTTAACAAAAATATGTACATTTTTTGATAATCAAGCTAAATACAGAGTTATGTATAATTTTGTTACACCAGTATATGTACTTTAGTTCACTTGAAAACTAAATTAGCCATTTAAATTTGAAGGTCAAAAACACGTCATAAAGAAAGCGTGAAAATATCGAAAATAGCATTGTTCAACCAACCAAGAAAAAATCGGAATGGTTTTTGAATTGACGCATATAGGAGTTTCACTATTATTAATATTGCGCTGTAAGAACCCTCATCAGATTGACATAAAGTTGACCGCCACTTATTTCTGCCATGATTTCTTCAATTGAAGTACCTCTTTCGACTGCTGCCATACTTGCCTCAAAAAGAGTTCCGTTAAACAATTTGCTCCACACTGGTTGCAATAAAGGAAAGCGCAAAAGATGGTTTAGACTGATGGCTTCTACCAAGCATACCTGCCATTGGCTGGATAGTTGCAAGTATTTCACGTTTATATCTTTGTATCTGAAAGTTCAAAAACGTATCAAGTAATTGATAATTAAATTATAATATGCATGATATATATATATATATTAACACAGTGTATATATATGGGAACTTAGGGAAATATTTAACTTACGATGCTTTAATGTTACGCATGATAGATTTAATTCCTGTTTCCTCCGGATTTTCCCGATTCAAGTATATTGAACAAACGGTGAATGCAAGAGCTGAGATTGCGTTTTCATCGGCTGATGCTCTTTGAATCCAAAAGATGCTGGCAGCAAGTGGAAGCTGTAACTCTTCATTGATGCCCTCACAGTTTTCTTCAAAGCGTTTGACAGAATTGTCGCCAACTAGAATTGAAAGTATGTGGTTCTTTCGGTAGGCAGTGAGATCTTTGTTCTCAACCGATTGCTTGTAGACGTCATGCAAAGCAGGATGTACGTCATTTGGTCGTCGTACTATGATATCAGCGACTTCATCATAGTTGTTACCAACTCTATCAAACTCCGTCACCGACGTCTCTTCCCCAACCACCATCAGCTGATATTGCTGACGACGTATAGCTTTTGAAACGTCGTGAGGCGAGAGCATGTCAAGACTGCCTGGTATTGAAGCAAGATTACGAAACACCGGATTTTCGTTGTGAAGTATTTGCTTTAAAAGTAGGCAAGAACTATACGGAATATTGTACTTGGACAAATCGAGGTCTTCAGCAGTCTCGTCTGCTCCATCATAATCGGTACTGCTCAGAAGTGTCCTTAACTCTTCGTCCTTTATTTGATCCATCACTCTGAGACGAAATGTTTTAGACATTCTTGGATAACGACATTCGTTGATTGCAAGCTTAATGTTTTCTCGGACAGTTGGTGCTTTGCTTTGATCCGTTAACGTACGAAGAACTCTTCCGATTAACTCATCGTCGGTGTTGTATCTTTGACGCATCCAAATCAAAAAGTTTGGTATGAAGTTTGGATATTGTCGCTTACCCTATAAATAAAACATAATAAAATGGTTAATATGAAGAATTATTACCACTGACCGCACCCTGAATTCTTTCTCCACAAACACTCGAAAGAAGTTCTCTGGGAAACGTGAATTTCGCCCAAAGAAAATATTTAGATAGTGTACTGCATTGTTGTTTATGTCGTACGAATGGGAAAAATTGTCGATCGTATAGAGCTTAGCTTTGATACCACTTTGTCTTCCAGTGTCATCCTGAAAAATACATTGTATCATGTGTGTGTTACTCGTATGCTGAACATGGCATGGGATATCGTCAGGTTACTTGTATACGCCGTCTGGCTCCTAGAGTTATAACAATGTGTTTATATTGCATTTCCAGCAAGCCTCTGAAGCCGGTATTTAAAAAAGGTGGCGATATCGAAGTAAGACGCTAGCTATAATCGGTTGCGTCATTGGACAAGGCATTTGACAGAATCAAAAATTCTATTTAGCTTATATTCACGCACACGATAAAATGATATACTGTAGTAATATTCACCCAAACTGCTTTCCACAAGAAATACTTGAGCGGAATAAATCCAGCTCTCAGATTTAGAACAGCATAAATGGTATCGGCTGCTAAAACTTTAGCATTTAAAAGATTAGCCAGCGCCGCTGTGCAAGTGTCAGCATCATGTGTTATAGAAGACACCACTGTAACCCCACTTGCTTTCGCAGCCTCGTCAAACACTTCAGCTAAACGGAAAATTAATCAGTTAGAATGGATTGTTCCATGTTATTAATCGATATAAAAATGAGTAGGATAGGATAATCATGTTTGGTCCCGTGAATGGGAAAACCGAGGAATTAATTAACACACGGACTATATCGTCAGATCACCTCGCACCCTACGTCGGGTTACCGAAGCTATTGCAGGGTATTGTGTTTTTTTTAATTTGATAAAACCTATTAATGCGCTGGACAATTACCGTTCAGTGCCTTGCCCAAGGGCAACCGACTCGCTAGCGACCAGTTCAGAATCTGCAACCTTTTGACTGAAAGGCTTCGCACTAAACCGGCACAGTAACCGTTCGGACAAATGAGTGTAGTACATCTGTGTATTAACTATGAACATCCTTATATCTTGGGTCAAATAGATTAGCACCTAGCAATGATTAGTTAGGTCGATTGTGTGTCAGATACTGTACGACATTTGCTAGGATTTTTTTTTTTATTGTTGCGACACCTTGTAGTCAGATTCGTTGGGTTTTTGCAACTATTGCAATGAGCCGCATGTATTTTAAAGCAAATATGGGAATTAGAATAGACGACACGACATATAGCATAAATTATATACATTTTTAAAACAATCGTTAAATAATTTGCCCACCCAAAGCAAGCGGTTTAACTGTGGATTTGATATTTCCGTTTGTTTCCAGAGCTTTAGCCATAGCACGAATTTTGGTTTCTCTTCTTTTTCTATACTTGGTCATGTTTTCCTCATATTTTCCAGTGGGCCTGTAATATGAAGTCATGTAATTAAATGTACGTATCCAGTTAACGTAGGTGACGTAACCAGGTAAGTTCCTGGTTCTTTCCAAGTTCGCTTAGCACGTTTTAACTTAAATAAAGGACTTTAACATACGAAATAGAAACTGAATAGACATTACATTTAAGATATCGATTGTCATTGTGACGTACAGTATATTGTTATGCTGTAAACAATGTTTTAAAGTTACATTGTGTAGTTAAAATTTATATCAATCTGCATTTTTTAAACGGTTTTTGTCACTTACGGTCAACTGTCGGTTGCGGCAGCTACTGATACAGTGATACAGGAAAGTATACCTTTTTTGTTACAACTCGAAATGCATCACCAACTCGCTGTACCTACCCGTCCATAACCACAATGGGTTTGATTCCACATGACGTAAGAATTGTGAAAAACCAACTCGTCTGATCGTAGAACTCATCGTAACCGTCTCTGTGAAAAAAAGCGTTAAAGTTAATAAGCTTATAGGGCATTTGCCTTTGTTGTTTACCATTCCAGTTTATATATTAACAATTTTGTACACTAACATAGGCTTATCGCAAATAAGTAATGCAGATGAAACACCATTGGTATATCTACTTCGTTATATAACTATAGGAAAATATCCAAAATAACGATTATTAGAAATAACATAACAGCAAGGGTGCAGTGAAAAACTTAGTAGATTCATGTATGTTTTTTTACCTGTCGGAACACATGTGGTAGATCTCATAGATGATTTCACTTCCGTCTATGACCAGGATCTCATTCCGTACTGATACATCTACGAAACACTTCTCCGCATTTCGAGAATAAAATTTTTCAAAGCCTATGATTCCCATTTTTATGCGCTTGTTTCCAGCACTGTTAAATAATGCGCTTCTCTTTTTCTCATAAAACCTAAAAGCATCGGCTAATTTATACTGACAAAATTTACTTGGTTAAGCTAACGGTGGAGAAATTCTTAACTAAAGATTGCACAACTGGCAATAACAATCAATTCTGTGTAACTATATACCGAAGCGAATCAGGCAAGAAAACAGTCCTGCCGAGGGGGAAGTCCCAGGTTACAAACATAATCACTTGTGACGTACAATGCAACAATACCAGTGTCGCAACGTACTCAATATGTACACAGGAACTGCTGTGATTGTTTGTCTTTTTTCATACAACTTTAACAACTTACAATATATTATTAGCTTCTAAGGACAGGAATAAAAATCTACGAACTGTGAAAACTTAACAATCACTAACCATTTTCTCTTCTACAGCTCAATTGCCCAGAGAATTTCGCCCTCATAAAATGTTTTTGGTTTTATTAGGATTTTTAAATCAGTAAGAATGTCCGCCGTCGTCTGGTAACTAAACGGTACCTTGATCAAAACCAACCAGACGACCATGTTCTTAGGCTCGGGGTCTCTTCTATATTGATGGGTTCTACTCAAATTCTTAACTATATGCAACACAATACACTAGCTTAAATACTACGGTGGACCAATTAACGACATATAATAATCGTTGGGTGGACGCGAGGCAATTCGACGACTGCCCTTGTACTAACTCTCCCACGTTTTCCCTTCACTGGAATAAGACACACATACCCTATTAAATCCTGGTGTGTGGGGTCGGTAAAACAACACGGAAAACAGTTAGTATAAAGTTTTCCCAACAAAAAATATAAAAATAATATGGTTTGTAAATTAAGTGTATTTGAATGTTTCTTGTTTCATGGGACGGTAAAGGTAGTCCAGTGAAAGTATTTCAGAATTAAATGTTATGGACGACGATTTTGTTTTCGGGTCTTTAATATTAAACAGATATAAATATAATCCGACGTTGATTTGTTACCATTGAATATTTAGGGGAAATGAGTAAAACCATTGTTTAAATTAAAACGCACGATATTTCGGAAGGAATAGAAAAAACACGAGTGAAGGTTGGAACTTTCAACTTGAATGGCGCAAGGTGGCACAACTAAGTATTGGTAAAGAATATTTTAACGAGATCGATTCACATACCGATTTCTATATAAAACGGTATTAATTAAGAGCCCATAATAAATTGGAAACTTATATCGGCTAAAAACAGTTATTCGTTTTGAGTACTTCAGATTATAATTCGTTGAATGCGAAGACGCAATGGGTGTGTTTAACACATGGGCAATCGTAAAATCACCTCGCTCCCACCATTGGGTTATCGTTGATATTGCACTGTGTTGTGAATATGCTTAACTTGGTAGAACACATCATTCCACTGGGTTCAGGTAAATTGTCCGTGCCCAAGAACATAACCGGCTAGCAAGCGGTTCGAGCCTGCAACTCTTCGGCTGTAAGCGGGCGCGCTAACCCCGTAATTACTTTCGGTCCGGTAATTACTTTAAAACGTCCGAGTACTATAGAGTAGTAGAATTAGCAGAACGGGAAGGTATTTTTGTTGTCATTTCTGAATAAATTTATACTTGGTATATAAAAGGAGAAAGAAATGAAACAAATTATTTCTTTTGTGTCTAATTCTTCCTTTCTTTAATCGATATTATTGGCCTCTAATGCACATGGGCATGTCTCGCGATGTTAATTATTCAGCGCGGTTTTAGTCTGTAGCTTTCCACAGCCCGAGTTATTTAATTATTAAGCTTGCTTTTGTGTTAAAAGCGGTGTAAGCAAGTAAAGCTTGTTGTAGTAGCAGCGCGTACTGCTCACCTGAGAAAAGACAGGAGAAACTAATGCCAGCAACCTTGTTGAAAGAGGGCATTAGGTTTATCGATAATGCACCACCTTACCGTAATAGCTTTTTGAAATTACCTCATTAGATGCAACATTTAAGGACAAGCAAGCGCTCGCTTTGACGCACAATTAGATCGAAATAGCGGGACTTACCTGATCATATCGTGCCCTTTGTACGAAACTAATATACAGCCATGTATGGAGTGGATAAGTGGGTAAGAAATAATTAATATATTGGAGTTTATTTACTTTAGATTATACGAGTTCCAATGTTGTACACATTACCTTCTAAGTGAGTTTCGTCCTGAAGGGTTTGGCTCGGAGTGCCCATTAAATTTTTATTACAAGCGTAATTTCTAATTCAGCAGTAGTCGTTATGTAGAATGCGTAACATGCGCGCAATTAATATTTGAATTTTTTACCAAGTCAAAATGATTTATTCAGAGATATGCCTTGGCAAGCGAAGCACAGAATGAGAACAAGCACGGCTGGCTCAGTTAGGAAGCGAAACATTTCGACCTCTTCCTACCGCCGAGATAAGTTCGACCGAGAAAATCGACCTGCAGGTTTCACCGCAGAACAAGTTGAAGAGTTCCGGCAAATCTTTGAATTCTATGATGTCGATAATAACAAAATAATGGACATGAGGAGGTAAGGAGGCTCATGCTTTGTGGTTTCGATATGACGTTAACGATAAAAAATCCTACAATGTATTTTTTACGACATAGTGTAATTAATAACTTTAAATTTAAATATAACTCCTGATTGATTTATATATAGACTAAAATTGCCTGTTTTGGTCGCTACCCGAATTGATTTTTTTGTTATTAAATTTTATTGTTTGATTGCATAAACGAAAACATCGTTCACCCGTCGGTTAACCGAAGCTATTGTAGTGCTATCTAAATTACTAGAACTTTTAGTTTGTTTAAGACTATTTATTATTTTATTTAGTTCAGGCGATTACTTCTGAGTACAAGGACCCAATAGACTAACCACCGGTTGGTTTTGATCTAACAAATATATATATATATTTATTTTACCCGAAGCAATGGTTGTTTTGATGCTGAACGGACGATACTCATTGAAAAGGAGACTTTTCTAGCTTACTGTAAAGATCTGTATAATAAGCTATAACATTAGTATGTGTGTTTGTTATATCTATACGAAAAATACATTGTGCATTGTTAATAGGGAAATTATTTTCGTAAAGTTATCCATTTACAATCAAATGTATAATGTGTTGTGTTTCATAATAATCCACAAAACGTCAAGGATGTCATTTTGCCAGATGGTTTAAGTCAGCGTTTCTCAAACTATGGGTCGCGACCCACCGGTGGGTCGCGAAAGGAATCTTGGTGGGTCGTGAAAAGTTATAGAAAGCTCTGATTAACTATACTGGCTATTTCCTATACAAAAATCAAGGGGAAATTATCATAATTGTGACATCACACAATCTTGAATCGTGGCGTGATCTTCACCTGACCTCAGGTCATTGAACATTTCGTCTCTCACACATGTTGCAACAACAATATATAAAGTTAAGTGGGTCGCCATAAATTGTGGTAATTAATAGTGGGTCCCAACTCTAAAAAGTTTGAGAACCACTGGTTTAAGTCGTTTAGGGTTGAAACAAATTCCTATGGGAAACTTGTTTTAAACACATCAAGTATAATCGCACAATAAATGTAATTAAAATGTGGGAAAAAATCGAAAAAGAGTCAATATTTGTGAAGTGAAGTTCATTTGTGGCAATAACGCTTATTATATTTAATTAACACCTTTTCTTGCATTATAAATAATGAATGGCGATCGATATTTTCTGAATGATAAAATTTAAATTAGTGTTGTCTTGTGGTACCAATTCCTTTTTACCTAAGACCGATGATATATAAGTTATGTATCTTTTTTAACCGTGATAAGTTTCGAACCCCTGATAGGATCGTCATCAAGACTGTTTTGTCATAGAATTGGTATGTGTATATTGCTTCTATATTTCTATATAGTGCAGAATACTTTTTTGCATATTCGAGGTAGAAACAGAAGAACAACAAAGGTCGTACACCACGCAGCCGTAACCGTTTATAAACAAGCTAGTCGTGGTTATCCCGGTGGAGTTCCGTTAAATTATAACATGCAGATGGATTGGAGAACTCGTGGGAATAGTGCAAAATAAATGTAGATACACTTGTAAAGGTCTTGCTTATTTCATTAGTGACCTTGAAGTGGCTTTGCGGGCGCTGGGCTTCTCACCAAGTGCTGATGAAGTAAACGAAGTAATTTCGCTGATGGATGTTGACGGAGATAAGACAATTGACTTTAGCGAATTCTGCATGATTATTGAATACTTGCAATTTAAAAAAGGAAAGTACGGAGATCTAAGGTAGGCATATGGAGATGACTGTTTAATTTTCAGTTCGCCAGCATCGATCTGCCATACCTTTATTTTGAGTTTTCTGCAAACAGTTATCTAGTTCCCTTTTTAGTTCCTATTTTTTCTGTTTATTTATACAATGCATTCTTACAATAAGCGTTTTATCTGTATACACTCATAGACTAAAAGTCTATATATTTCAGCGAGGCGTTCAGATGCCTAGATTTATCAAATGAAGGTCTAGCATTGGAAGATGACGTAACTAAAATGCTGAGCAGTCATGCCCAAGAAATGTCTTTAAAGGAAATTAACGACCTTATAAGTTAAGTAAATATACTCTTTAACACTCAAAAAATGTAGTATGGAAATTAGATATTAGGTATAACCATATATTACAACTGAAAAAACAAAACATAAACACCTTAACATATTAAAACTTTATAATCCCGTGTTGGCATTTTCAAACACTGTTGATTGGAGATAGGCCTAAGCACATCCTTACCAGTGAATAAAAAATGGCACATTGAGCTATCATTCGAAATAACAGAATTGTTTAATTTGTACACTTCTATTCCATTAAGTAATCATACTATTAATTTCTTTTTTTTAGGTTTGCAAAAAGTGACGAACCTGATACGATTGATTATACAAAATTCGTCGATGCAGTAAAACGAAGTGATTGTTCCAGTAGCAACGAAAATGAAAATCACGAAGAGGATGGTTTAAAGTTCTTCGAAACAGTTAAAAACAGCTTTGCAAATCTCAAAGCGAAAAGTGCGGATAACAATTCCTCTACAAGTGGTTCGCTTGACTTCGACAAATCGAGAAGTACGAGTAAGCAGACCGTGATATGTGGGTTTTCCTTTAAATAGTGAATTCCAACTTAATTCTGTACATATATATATATTTTCCACTCTAAAATTAATCATTGATATAGCGATTTAAGAAACAGTTACACTATTTTTGCAGAAAGGCGACGAAATACTGAAACAATAGACACTCTGGTCAGGGCGTTGGGGGGTCCTATCCTGATAACAAGCGCAGTGATCATAACAGCAAATACGCACAAAAAAGGGAAGCGCTGGCCTTCTATACAGAAAGTGCTTAGATTACAAACGTAGATGAATTTTGTAAATATTTTAATTCTGTACCTGAAAACCTAAATTCGTCAGTAAATTTTGCAGTCCACTGGTTGACTATAGGTGCTACCTCAATGCAGTTTAATTTACGTTATAATAAATATCAACTTGGAATCAACGTATACAATATCATTTAACTTCCTATCAATTTTGAAGCATTTTATTTCTGTACGTGCTGTAGACATGAACTATATTATATTCGATTCGTTCGTTCTTTTTTACGTTCTTCGTGTTTTTGGATATATTTTCTGTCGTGTTTCTTTCTCTTTAGTTAGGGTGTGCAATATAGCGAAATACAACAAATAAATTTCAAATAATCCGTATGCAAAATTGGAAATTCGTTAAAATTTAACTGACAGGAAATATATCTAGCGGTTCAAAAATTTATGAAATGGCGGTTGACATTGGAAACATAAGGACTAAGACTGATCTTTTTTTACGATAAAATCGTTTGCTTTGATCACAAGCTGACATGGCGAGTCGCGTGTGCTGAAATCTTAAATATTCTATATTTTATTGATTACGCTTTTTATATTAAATACATACGATAATAAACATGCATGGACATAGAATTATATATCAATGTCAACCCACCTGGATAGAAAGTCAGAGCAAAACCAGCCGCTGGATAATTTGCTCTTTTCTTGTTCGTGGTACTTAGCGGACTTCATACCCTCCGAGCGCATTGATGGGCTAAAACTAAAACATTACGAACGTCCTAATTATATAAAACACATTGTAATATTTCTTTAGACCTGAATGTCGGCACCAGGTATTCGGACCCTTTGACTGTTGTGTTATCAGCTCTTGCGAATTGCCATCCACAGGGATAAACATTATTATCCTATATGACGGTTATAATCTTCGTGTGTTTGTATTTGTGCGTTGATTACCTCTTGATCATAGTTTATAATAACCACCTTTCCCGCTCAGACACGTGCAGTGTTTTAGACGAGTTGTGTAAAATGGGTTTCTTACATGTTAAAAAATCATTTTATACACAGCATTTAGAACTGACTATCGGTTATGGAAAAACTTAAAACTGTAGCATGATAACCATTAACCTATATGGTTTACTTGTGTTTGATATAAGAATTGGCCTATTCTGTTATATGGTCCGTTAAATTTGAAACTAGTGTTTTACTCCTAGATTCTCCCATGCACTTACCTAATATTTCAGGTTTAAACGATTTTAAAAATGGATTATCAGAATGTGGTTTTTACCTTAATTAACACAAATTTGATTGTTCTCATGGTATATCTAAATGGATTATTGCGTATTGTTATTTATTTTCTAAAAATTTTCTATGACCTATTTCCATTGCATAATGCAATAAATTCTCAAGATTGTATTTCGAGAGATTAGAACAAAGAACGACCTACTACTACATGGATATTTGCGGGAAGTTTGCAGGATATAACGAAAAGAAAATTTCTGCATTTTTTCGTGCTTTGGCTAAATAGACCATACCCGATGCAAAAATGCGAAAAAGTTGGTATACTATTGTGCCATTTGCAGCAAATTGCAGCTAACTTATATGACCACTAATAGTGTCCATGTAGTTTTCCACAGCGCGATCCACACTTTCCTGGTATTTTCCTAACCGTTCGCACAATGCGTTTACGTAGGCTTGGATTATTTTTGATTTTTTTCAAGGAACTTCTGTCACAACGCGTGTACTGTTTGCAATTAGAGTGATTAGCAAAGAACGTTCTACTTTATTCAGATAGTGTGTCATCTAAGCGAAAGCTATACCGGAGATTGACTCTTAAAATCTCTAAGGTTGGTTGTGTAATGAATGGTCTGTTTCTGTTTGTTGCATTTATGCAAATTCAAATATGGAATGCTTATTCAGGTGAGATATGCGTGGAGCAAAAAAGAGTGTAAATAACCAATTGCCGTGTGCGCAGATACCATAATCAGCGGAAGATATCAGACGTATCAAGGACCATACCACGGTGAATTGTTGCATGAAATCCCGTTTGAACAAAAGTGTCGAAGCTCTGTACCAAACTGTGTCGAAGCATCGGTGACACCTCAATCTGCACACGTCGACCTATTCTCCATAAATGTCACTGGTGTTTTTACTTGGGGGTTTCAAGCTGTCATTACGAGAAATATGACAATAGATGTTCAAGATGGAAACCTGACTATTACTTGGAGGGCGGATGAAGGTAACATTTAACTAATAGCCTTTAATAAAACACATAAGACTTACCATTGTTTTAAATATAATCTAATAAGATACTTCACTAAATGTATACACTTTACAAAGAGTATTACAATAGATTAACTAGACCTAGAAATAATCAAAATTTATAAATATTTTCTCCTATGCAAGAAAGAATAAAACAAGATATTGTTTAGCGCAACCATATATATGTAACTGCGGTGCGAGGTATCTGACTGTTAACCTTGTGCTTACGTCGATTTTGTTTTCCCATTCACGCGGATAAACATAAATATCGTATCCTACATGCTATTAACGCTCATTTTTAGATCCCCTTCTATCAGACTGTAAATCCGCGGTACAAACATATGGTGTTACAAGAAATTACATCCTCTATCCGTACGCCGATCAGAAATGTCGAACTGTCAACATATACTGTGAAGCTCCATGGATTGTAAGTAATGTCCTACTCAACAAAATCATCTGACTTTTATGCAAGCTGCTAAGTAGTAGCACTAGCACGTCGGAATGATGTTACCAGCTTTGTAGCAAATACCACCCTGTGTTTGCAACCCTTGAAAACCAAATTGGTATGTGTTATTACTGTAACGACAAACGTGCTCGTCAGAAATAACAAATTGCAAAGGTATCAGCAATACAACTTGGCCTTGTTGTCTAATGGAACGTATCCATAATTATTTTTGACCCCGAAAAGTTTAAAAACCCCATATGATCGTCACTATAGGACTGGTTTTTAAATAGATTTTTACATGTACAGTATTTTCTTTCAAATCGAATTCGCCATTTGGTCACACGAACATGCGAATCTTGTTTTAATGTCGAAAGAAGTGGATGCATATTAACAGTCCTTTACGCCAGAAAGCAAATTATTTCATGATTTACTCATTCCTGACTCTGTCCCAGACCTTTCATCACCGGTTTGACGGCTCTGTGAATTTTTTCCGCGGCTGGCAAGACTACGTTGATGGGTTTGGAAGCGAAACTGGCGAATTCTGGCTTGGTTCGTATGCGATTGTATGCATCATTATGAACTGTATATTATATCTTATTTTAAAAACAGGTCTCAAGAAGCTTAACCAACTAACACAAAAACCACATGAATTATTGGTAACTTTTACCGATGGCTTAGATGTTCCAAAACAGGCCAAATACAGGCAAGTGCTAAATTACTTTATAAAAGATACATGTTGTGTATTTTGTTTGATTGGTTATCTACATTGTCATAAAGTATAGAACACAGTTAGCTTAGTTGTGTTTTACAGATCGTTTTCTGTGGGAAGCGCTTCCTCTCAATACCAATTGCAAATATCGGGATATTCGGGTTCAGCGGGTAGGTAACAGCTGTTTGTCTCTATTTGACATGGTATATTATTATGACGTACATACAACCATATAGGTGACATGCTTTCCTCCCACAACTACCGAGGTTTTTCCACGTACGATCACGGGTTATCGAGTTGTGCTAACGCCAGTCGAGGTGCATGGTGGTACAAAACAACTGGGGCTTGTTACGATGCAGATCTTAACAGATCGCCATTAAGTCAAATGGATTGGAGAGGCGGGAACCCAAATATCGCCTTGCCCCACCCACTTAAGGACGTGAAGATGCGTCTGAGACAACTGTTGTAAATAAAAATTACATTTCTTGGAATAAAGATATTTAAATACATTGGTATGTAAGCATTATGCTGAACCTTAACACAAAGATTATGTTTGATATCGATTTTTGATGAATTGCTGTAACTGCATAATTTGGCGAACTGTTTAATCAGTCAGTGCACTTATTAAAGATTTTGTTACCAACATCATCGCTCGATTTGCGACTCATTTTACAAATTTTGAATGTCAATAAAAATGATGTAACAAACCTCAGATGATGTAATTGTTATTGTAGTTTTTGTTGTTAGTAGGCTAATAATTAACCAGCACAATTACCAACCTTACCGTTTAACAAACAAAAGATATAGATAGAATATTCATGTGTATCCCCGTAAATAGAAAAACCACGTCGGTTAACACACGGGCAATCGTCAGATCACCTCACACGCACCCTCGGGATACCGGAACTATTTTCAATGATAAACACGTTCCTTCAATTTGGTAAAACCCATTAATTCGCTCAGTTTTAGCAATGTATGTTAAGTGCCTTCAACAAGGACACAACGGACAAGTTGGCGACCAATAACGAACTTGCAACCCTTCTTCTGAAGGGTGACGCACTTACTCACCAAGCTAATCTGTCGGACTAAAAAGAACAACTATCGATACTTGCTTGTATTAACATTGAACCTTTTACGAAAAAAACTTAATGGCTTGGTGAGAAGCAGAATATCATATTGCATTTGTTAACTTGCGAAACTGCGTCTATATCGATCGATTTCGGAAAAGTTAATCCCGCGATATATTTCTAGCTCACTTTACAAAGCCCGGACAAAAAAGGGCTATCTACACCAACAAAGGCTTAAATCTGCAGAAGTACAAAATTACGGACCTACTGCATTACCAACATACACATGACCTGCATCGGAAATAATTGTGGTTGGTAAAATGCAATGCAATGCAACGGTAAACCATTTCAGTCCCGACACAAATGGCTTGCATAGCTAAATAAAAATCGTTTTAACACATATAACGTCTCCACCGGTATGTTGTCAAGTTTAACAATTCACACAAGAGTCGATATCATTTTTTTACTAATTTATTTATTAGTCAATAATAAAAAAATTCTCATCAATTCTCCCCACGGTACACACTCTTTTTTAATGCAGCGTCCAATTTTACGATATTTTGCATTTATTATTATTTTACAAAATTGCTAATTTTAGAAGAATATTTTATTGAAAGATAGAAAAAAAGCTGAAACAACAGGACCGAATATGGAATGTATTGCCTTATATAATCTAAAAATAAACAGAGAGTCGTTGGTCTTGTCTTAGCTTCTGTTCGAGCTGCATGTATTTGTGTGGCGCCATTTGTTTGTGCCTGAAACAAAAGATTAGTTTAAAATTTCTCGTAAATTACAACCAAGATGGACTTGATATTTTATCCTCCAGCTACACAACTACGTTAGGAGAGTAACCAACTCATGGTAATACCAACCGGACAATTACCAACCAAGTTGTCATATATCAATTAAATTTAGGTATCTATCTACCTACCTCAAGTTAATGGTAAGAAAGATTACACAAAAACTGTAGCAAATTTATTGTAATTGCTCTCAGTATTGCATGTGTTCGTCCGGCCCGATGGTCTAGCGGTTAAGTGCGTCGCCTTTCAATCGAAAGGTTGCAGGTGCGAAACTGGTTGCTAGCTAGTCGGTTGTGTCCTTGGGCAAGGCACTTTACGGACATTGCCTGAACCCAGCGGATTGAATGGGTTCTACCAAATTGAAGGAACGTGTCTATCACATACAACACACTGCAATAGCTCCGGTAACCCGACGATGGGCGCGAGGTGATCTGACGATTGCCCGTGGTGATAACCCCTGGGGTTTTCCCATTCACGGGGATAAACATGCATATCCTATCCTATCCTATGTGTTATAACGATGATTTGGATTAAACATGATTATTTTATTCTCAACAATTGGGTTCAAATAAGGTCCTTCAAAGACCGACCTGTTTAATCTGAGTTCAAGAATATGAATTCGGAACATTGCTTCTGAGCAGTAATTAAAATATTGTTCTTCATCTTCCTTCGTCATAGCCACCTGCTTCTGCTGGTAGTCCTGCTGTCTCTTATGAAGCTCAGATGTTTCCTACACAATGTACATTTTTGGACATTAACAAACTATGGTTTTACATGTATGATTGCCATGTATGTATGATTATCATCACCAATATTAATTCAAACACGTAATTCACCTTTTCAAATCTAAGCTGTATTAAGTTTGCTTTATCAATCAGTCTCTGTTTAAGGTCAGCCAAACAATCTTCTTTAAGTTTAAAGGCCTGTGATTTGTTTATTTTATCTGGGTTGCCAATTTGAGCAAGGAAAGGAGCAAGATAATCCATTTCCATTTCCTGTCGTCTTAATTTCTCTTCCATTGCCAACCGTTCCTGTGATTAACGATATTGTTAAACATTTTATTCTTACTCCAGCTATGTGGAAAGTTACAGGATGAAGTAAAAAAACAAAAACCCATTTAAAATCTGTAAATATTATAAGAATGATATTTCTGATCAGTATTTGCTATACCGCTACCGACCGATTAGCTTGGTGGTTAAGTGCGTCGCCTTTAAGCCGTTTTCAGGAACATGTTAATCATTCACAACTCATTGCAATATCTTCTGTAACCCGACGGTAACACCTTGTATATTTGATCTTAATTGGTTAATAAGTTTTTCAATCAAGTTAGCTAAGGGGTGTCATTGTCTGTTCTAAGCATCTACAAACGAAATCTAGAATTTACCAGTTCTTTTCGGTGTTTCTTTGCCTTTTCATTTCTCTCAGTATCGTAAACAGAAATGGCAAGTTCAGAAGCGAGCTCTTCTTTTTGCCGATCCATCAGAATGTCACGGACCTCTTCTTCAGATACACGAACCAACTGTGAAAATGTTTTTAAATTACATTTTTACAAATAGAGTGTACCTCAATTGAAAATTTTAACCATGAAAAATATTTCTGTATTTGAACTGCATGGTTACGGTTATCCTAATGTACAGTAGACTCTATATAATATCCGGTCGCAGCTCAGTCAATTAAAACGCCAGCTTTCAGCTGAAAGGCCTTGTATTAAAACTAGGCGCTGGATTGTTTGATTATTGGGCTGGCTGACATTGTTTGAACACAGTACAATAAAGAGTTGAACTAAAATAGCTGTAATCTCAAACATATACAATATACTTCAAACTTAACATAGTAGGCACGTAGTAATCAAAAGATTTCCCATATGATAAACCACCATTAAGTTTTCCCATTTACAGGATTTACATAAATATCCCATATCGCATACCTTGAAATATATTAGTATAATAGAGTTCATTTATTAACAAATTATGCAACTTTTTAATATTATTTTATCATGTTTACTAATATTAGATAATAGTTAATCGTATGGCAACATTAACTCCATTGTAAAAACCAAGTTGTAAGTTATAATCTGTATGTTTCATACTTCATATACATTTTATGCAAAGTGGCTTGAAACACCAAGTGGCATTTTAGTGGTTGTTGGCTGTGAATCTTGTTGCCGGATCAAAAAGTCGAAAAAGAAGGTGGCCGGATCAAAAGCTGCTAGTTACATAGTGAGTCAGCTGTACTTTTGGAAAAAGCACTTAATGGATATTGCCTGAATCCGCTGAATTAATTAATTTTACTTTAACTGATTTAACGTTTCATTCAAATAAAACACATTTCAATAACTTTGGTCACACGACTGTGAGAGCTAGGTAATCTAATAATTTCCTGTGTGTCATCTCCACCATGCTTTCCCATTCATTAAAATAAAATATGAATATCCTTCACAGTTACTTAAATATACACTTGGGTTGTAGAATTAATTTATCGTACCTGAATGCTTTTCTGTTCTGTTTGAATCAACATCAGAAGGTTTTCATATATTGAGAGATTTTTTGATGGAGCTCCATGTGGATTGACCTGAAAGAACCAAAGAACCTTTTTTCTTAGACTTATAATCATTAATTACCATATATATAGTTAGATATCGTATATACTAAGTAACAAATATTATTTTCATTGTTTTGTAAGAATGGATGTTTTTTGTGATGTGGACACTTTGATTCTACTGAGGCATTAAGGCAATGGCCTATAAAGGAAAGGGTTAAAACTACACACTAAATTAAATATTAAGGTCTTAGGGTTAATGTTAGGACTAGAGTTATAGTAAGGGTTGGATTTGGTTTTCAGAATTGTGTTTTTGGCAGGAACAGAACTATTTTCCTTAATTTTAATTAGTTTTCCATCTTCACTCCTTTTCTATTTTTAGTGTTCCCCAATAACCTGAAAAGTGCTTGTCATGTCGTTGGCCCACTGCAGATTCCCTCCTTTCTCTTCCGCATTGGGGGGTTTGAAAAAATCCCTTGTAGAGGCGGTGATGTTGGGATCTTCCCGATGATACGTCACTTGGATCTTGTCCTCGTGGAGCACGAAGACTTGCTCAGCTACATCCTCAGATGCAGGTCGAGATACATTGCGATGAAATTTCTCAGTGATTTTCTACAGAAATAGTTAGTTATAAATATTAAAGTAAGCTAGATTAGCATTTGGGAAAAAAAGGAAAAGAACCAAAATAACAGAAGGCTAGAATATTCTTAAATGTAATACATGTTAGTAAGACATTTTTTCATTTCTTGAGCAGCTTTCGTAATATTGCTATGTGAAAACAAGTTTTATTTGACATCTGCAAAAATAAGCTAATTTTTTGTTTAACCCATTAAACCACTGGCCTCCGGCAATATTTGCTGCCTCAACCAAGGAAAACAACAGCTAGTTTTAATCCAACAACCTTTTGGCAAACAGCATTAAACACTAGTAACAAGCTAACAAACCATAGCAATTCATAGTATAATGTCACAGATTCGAATTAATAACTGTAGAAACTAAAATATTTGCAAACCAAAATCGGCCTCGGAGTTCCTTCAGCAGTGGCTGGAGCAACTTTCTTTTGACGCTTTCCAAACAACACATGACGAAGATAAAGAAAGTCGTCTCGGTTTATAAAATGCTCAGTAATTTCTGCAGGAGTTTCTTCTCGTTTGCACAAGCCATCAACTCTGGTGGTGGAATAAAAATAAATAACACAAAGTGGAAAGACTAGTTTGTACATAATTACCATGTTTTTTTAAAGCCAAAGCCTTTTCCAAACAAGGGTGTATGTTACAATTTAGGACTTTATTTATTGGTGCCTTATATTAAAGTTTAAACCTTTAATTCTTTTTTTGGTTAAATCTTTTGTTAAAATAATTTTTTTCTTGTGTTTAAAAAAGGTCTTACCATACACATATCTTTCAATATCTCGTGGCTTATTATCATATTGCCATAGCAGTATGAAACGATAATATTAGACACAAAGAAACTGATTGTATTATTACAAACAAGTAGAAAGAGGAAAAAAGTGAAACTAGGAAATAACAAAAAGACACATGTTTAATTTGGATGCTACATGACTACATATCAATGTTGGGTTAAGCCTATGTCCAAGGACAAAATATTGCTTGCTTATTTCTTTATCATACCTTGCTTTGTGGAAAAAGGTCATTGTCCTTTCTGCCTCAGGGCCAGGATTGTTGGCTTTATACAGATGTTGTTGTAGTGACCTGGGCCTGCCTTCCACAAAATCCTCTGTGATCAATCCGTCCTGATGGATTCGTGTGACCAATTTGTCTTCTCTGTTTTCATACCATTCCTGCACCTTGTTGAGGTCTGTTACTGTATGGAAAAAAAGTTTGGGTTGCATTTGGAACATTTTCAATTTAGTTATGGACATTAGGGAAATATTTGGATAAGAAGTTTTTTTTTTCTTAGTGGTAAAAGACAGTTTGTCAAATATAACTGGGCTCATTTCAATTGGATCACCTACCATTTAAACTGTGTTTAATGCATAATTTAAAAAATGTATGTTTCCTTAAAGTAAATGGGATTATTTTAAAACAACTTTACTCCGGCAATATATTCAATTCGGGTGGTTGATCATAACCAAATACGTTCTTGGTTTAATCCTATTCTGCATGGTACCATGCTTAACAGTCTTTGTATGAATACAGTGGATACCACTGAATTATACAAACAAAACTAATACTAAAAAAAGAACACACTGCAAAATCAGAAATACCATGAATACAGGGTAATCTGGCTATAATCCACATTTAAACCAGTGTCGTATCCCACCCGGCCATATATAAGAGTATACTCCATCCAAGTTTTAACAATTAAAACAATTTTACTTACGCTCATTGTTTGTATACACAGATAGTCTTGTGACAAGCCCATCTTTCAAAAGGTAATTTGCATATTTTTCTAGTTTTGCTTTTTTGTACAAAATTGTTTTCTTTCCCTGCGGGCATCTAAAATCAAGTGTACAACTAATAAAATAATAAAATAACTGATTTAAATTGATTATTAATATTGCGACAATGTAAGTCAGATATTTTATGGACAGTGTCACACATAAGTGTGAGATTATAACACAATGTGAATTGTAATAGCAGACGTTATTAAATTACTACGTTTTCATTTAGTTAGTAAACATATACCATATATGTTATAATAGGTAATATTACAAATGGTAAAAAGAGACCAATTAAGTTAAACAAAAACAAATTAGTGGTATAAACAAATATGCAGGTTATAGGATAGGATAGAATAGTATATATATGTTTAAGACAATCACCTCATTTCATATTGATTCTTAGTGACGAGGATGGGCAACACCCAGGAGGCGGGCATGTCAAGATGTTTCTCGTCTTCATTTTCCTTCTCATCATCATCCATGTCATACAGTTCCTCCTCTGCATCAGGGATTTCAATCTGACTCTGATCGGAGCCGGCCAGCATAAACTCCCACTTCTCAGTGTCCATTAAGTCAAACGACATATCCTAGAGGAAATTATGCTGGATATATTACTTAAAAATGTCATGGTGGATATATCTCATTTAATTACACTATTTCAAGGTATTCTCTAATATTATTTTCCTATTTAATAATTTTATTCGTTTACACTATTTAAAGATTATATCGCATATAGGATGTGACATGGTTAGACACCCTGTAAGCACTTTTAAGAGCTTGTTTGCCAATTCACAATTAGAATTTCCGCTATAAGTGTGTACCTATAGAAGCACTGTAAGTTAGGCTGCTGATCAGTGTAGTTTTTGATCCGGTGGCTATTTTGTTAAGAGGGGTGCTGGCAGCATTCTTAAATTGAGTAGGTTAACAATCTTTTACACTTTCTATACACAAATTTGGATCTGCAAGAGTGACTATGAGGCCATTTTGTATGCATGAGCATTCGGCCAGTACAATAGGATAATGGCATCTATAAAGTAGATTTAGAAAACTCAAGGTTTTAAACAACGACCAACCAATGTAGCAGAATGATAATGCCGTAATGGCCAAATTTGTTTTTCACTTATAAATAATTCATTATTAGCAAATATTTGAATAGTGTAAGCCTTACTGCAACTACTAAAATAACCAAGAACCATTGTTGTTTCTGCCATGTGTAGTGTAATGTGGATAGTTGTGCTCATTCTGGCAGTGCTCAATAAAGATGAATAAACTTATTATTTTTATCCTGACAGGCAAAAAAACATGTTTAAGGATGTGAAAATCTGTGTATTTGGAAATATTCGTGTTATCGTCTGATGACAGATAATTTGTACCATGGTCAGGTTGCTCAGACCATTGTAATGTGTTAAATACAATAAAGATGTTGCTAGAGTTTTTAATTCCACCAATTAATTACTTGATTCATGTCTGATAAATAAGATAAATATTATACTATATTCCTATTATTCAAAATTTATTTGGTTCACAAATATTTTAGTTTTATACAAGGTAAAATGTACATTAAATATTGCATATTTAATTATACCAACCAAAGTACGGTATAGTAAATATTTACAAAATTATAGTAAATATAAAATCCTAAGCAAAATTTAAAAATATCAAATTGACAGTTTTGGGAAACAATATAAATGCAGATTTTTTTAAATGTCCAACACAACAATATCTTACCTTGCAGCCGCTGGCACAGTTCTGCATATTAGCCCAGTAGTTGGTGTGGTTCCATACACTTTCAATCCCGAGAAAGCTAGTGCTGGAGGGAGGGTAGGAACGGCCTTTATAAATAGCAACAGAATTACAGAGGTTATTCTCATGGTTTGTCCAATATTAAAAATCAGTTAAATGATCGGCTGAAGTGTAATAAAACATACCGGTAAAAGGTTCAATAAAGAAGTCCTCAGGAACCTCACGCTTTCCCCCTCGAACCAACACCCAAGCATGGATTCGTAGCCCATACAATGGGTCTGGTGGTGGCTTTTCTAATTCCTAAATTTTTGATATATATAAAGTACAGCAGGATGATTTAGCCTAGGTCTATCAATCAAAAGGTTGTATTGAAACCCCATAAGTTGGTTGTCCTTGGATGATAGCTTAAGGAGCTTTGCGTTAACCAGGACTTAATAGTTAGGATAGGATATTCATGTTTTGCCCATAAATGGAAAAACCAATAGAGTTAACACACGGCAATTGTCCAATCACCTTCTGTCCATCGTGGGGGTTAGCTTTTGCAGTGGGTTGTGTATGATACACATGTTCCTTTAATTAAGTAGTACCCATTATTCAATTGGGTTTAGGCACTCTCCTTTAAGTGCCCTGCCACAACCGACTAGGACACAACCGACTAGCTGCTGACCAGTTTCAGACTTGTAAACCTTCGGTTAAAAGGCGACGCATTAACCCACTAGACTAATACTGAATTTTGTTTAAAGTACGCGACCACAGTAGAACTGATAATTTTGGTGAATGTACAGCCATCATTTTTAAAATTCTGAGGCTGTGCACTTTACAATATTACTAATCTATTATCTTTATAGCATAAAAGGACTACCAAACTTATGTAGGAAAATAAAAAGAAATTAAACTTACAGCGATTTTGTCTTCCTCCTCCTGTTGTTTCTTTTTCTCCTCTTCCTCTTCTTCCTTTTTCTTCCTGGCCTCCATCTTAATGATGAACTTGCTGCGGAGATCACGAGGAGGCTTTACAGAGTACTTTCGAGGTTCTGGTTTTGCAGCTTCCTTTTTTACCTGGAAATAGAATTACAAGCTTAGCTGAACACCTGGGTAGTACAGTATGTACTGTGGGATATACAGCAGTACTGGGATTAATATGGTTAAATGTCCATCAATAAAATTAATATCTGCGATTATGTCATCTACTTAGATTATTATCTAAAAACCAAGACACACACACTCAGCAATACCGGTACAGTGTAAATACAAAAGAATCCATTTTATCAGTTTGTCATAATTTAGCCTTGTGATATTAACTTCATGCTTACTTCTTCTTTTGGTTGAAGAAGCGGACAAATTTGCCGAGACTCGTCAGTCAAGCATATCTCTTTGGTGGCATACCCACTAACTACGTAAGCATCATATCCAGCTCCAAGTAACAATGAACATAGAATGTTACTGAAGTCAAAACAATTTCCTGAGATAAAGATAAGTTACAGTTAAAGCATTGATTTAGTTGTTTAGTATATTGATGTCTCCTTATAAATTTACTATTGATGTTGTTCATTTAAAACAGCCTTAGAGCCTAGTTGTAGCATGGCAGATAATAGAAAGAATACAAAATCAAAAGCGTGGTGATGTTGCTTCGTAATCATATATGTAAAATTAAGACTTGACCAAAGGCTCACCCAACTGCCTTTTGAGTATAGTGGAAGGAGAAAGTAAGCAAAGTGGAAGTTCTTGTGGTGGTTCGAGCTGTTTCATGGTCAGGTAATCGGCGGTAAACTCTGCACAACCTTGCCAGTGATACAACTCTTTGTAGGAGAGTAGCGTGGGACGAAGTGTCGTGCAGACAAATTTCTAAGATTTTTTTTGTGGGTAGATTAATAAACAACGTAGTGGTTAACATTCCATATATTTATTATTATCATTATAAAGTAAAAATTCGTTTTATGGGTGTTACAATTCGTAATTTTTGAACAAAGAGCAATGTCTGTTATGTGTTCGGTCGACAATAAAACACTATCAGGTAAAAGACTCTAAACTTGGAATTGTAACACTGAGCATATTGGTAAGTGGTGTAAAACATTATCAAAAGCTCTCACTGGAATTAATCCAATCAGTTTACCTCAATTCCACATTCATTTAATGGGTTGAGAAAAAGCGGTTTCCTGTCTCTGAACAGGTGAACATATTGCCGGCGATAATTTTCCACATAAGCCAAGATCAATTTTTCCTTGTTGGTGTTTTCTTTGTACGACTCTGGGTACTCTGAATAATCTTCTTTGGGTATCACTGACCTAAATTTCATGGGATTTTAATCTTTCAATTTTCTCTTCAACTAATACTAAACACAAGTTAACAAGATGCACATACAATGACAGTAAAGGAGTTTGCTATGACAATTATAAAAAAAGTTTAGCTTGTATAACTGCATAGTCTAAAGCTTAAAGATAAGAATGAAAGTCATGGCCAGAAAGGGGGTTGTGCAATTTTCTTTGGTTACTGGTACCTTTTGCAGGAAGTAATAAGCAGTTGGATCAAATAAATAACACACTGCAAAAGCAACCACAATATGACAATCATCTGAGCTCATAAACACAGGTTAAATTAGGATAGGATAGGATATTCATGTTTATCCCCGTGAATGGGAAAACCAAGGGGGTTAACACACAGACAATCGTCAGATCATCTCGCGCCCATCGTTGGGTTACCGGAGCTATCACAGTGTGTTGTATATGATAGACACATTCCTTTTAATTTGGTAACGTAAAACCCATTAATCTGTTGGGTTCAGGCAATGTCCGTTAAGTGCCTTGCCCAAGGACACAACCGACTAGCTAGCGACCAGTTTCGCACCTGCAACCTTTCGATTGAAAGGCGACGCACTTAACCGTTAGACCAGTGATTTTCAACCTTTTTACTGCACTGAAACCCCATGGAAACATTCTACTGACTTGAGGAACCCCTGTGCAATAAAATTTAATGTTTATTCATTTACAATTAAAAGTTGCGGAACCCCTGGATTGTATTGGCGGAACCCTAAAGTTCTGCGGAACCCTGGTTAAAAACCACTGCGTTAGACCAAACGGCCGGACAAAGATTAACTTTACCAAGTGAAGTAACTTTACCAAGTGATCCTTTTTGTCTTCCGAAAACCAACATGGGTTATTTGTAAACTGTAATCAGTACCACTAAGCCATTAAAAAAGTTCTGAAACTTTCCCATGTGCAGAAGAAAAAAAATTGCTTGAACAGGTTTACATGGCTAGTGACGTAGTACAGAATTGGAATGGTAGATTTCACATTGTTTTTACTTTAGTACCATATTGCAATGGATGCGGCGAGTGATGGCACACCAAAATTGATTTGTCTTATTTCTATTTTACCAAGGGATTTTTCACAGAAAAACAATATAAAAACTACATTGCTAATTCTATGGGACTACAGTAATCCAACAGCAAGTTAGACTAAAAGAGGAAAAAGAACGATTCACCCGTAACCGGACAGAAACGAACCGAAACGTCACATATAAAGGGGTGTTACTATTGTCCCAATCTGTACATACCGAGATCTTAAAATGCTTACAAGGGCGGGACAGGTACAGTACCTATTAGGGGGGTTATTATTAATATTTGAACTGTTATATATTTATAATTGAATCCAATAAGTGTGTTATC
>CH002875.1:245456-259991 GCA_000149265.1 Ciona savignyi
ATTATTTTAAAACAACTTTACTTCGGCAATATATTCAATTCGGGTGGTTGATCATAACCAAATACGTTCTTGGTTTAATCCTATTCTGCATGGTAGCATGCTTAACAGTCTTTGTATGAATACAGTGGATACCACTGAATTATACAAACAAAATTAATACTAAAAAAAGAACACACTGAAAAATCAGAAATACCATGAATACAGGGTAATCTGGCTATAATCCACATTTAAACCAGTGTCGTATCCCACCCGGCCATATATAAGAGTATACTCCATCCAAGTTTTAACAATTAAAACAATTTTACTTACGCTCATTGTTTGTATACACAGATAGTCTTGTGACAAGCCCATCTTTCAAAAGGTAATTTGCATATTTTTCTAGTTTTGCTTTTTTGTACAAAATTGTTTTCTTTCCCTGTGGGCATCTAAAATCAAGTGTACAACTAATAAAATAATAAAATAACTGATTTAAATTGATTATTAATATTGCGACAATGTAAGTAAGATATTTTATGGACATTGTCACACATAAGTGTAAGATTATAACACAATGTGAATTGTAATAGCAGACATTATTAATTTACTATGTTTTCAATTAGTTAGTAAACAGATACCATATATGTTGTAGGTAATATAACAAATGGAAAAAAACGACCAAGTAAATTGAACAAAAACAAATTAGTGGATAAACAAATATGCAGGTTATAGGTTTGTAAGATAGTCTTGGTAAAATAGACATTTTACCATTTTACTGTACTATATTTTCACTTGCTTGATTACTGGAAGGAAATATTATAAAGATTCATTCTAAAATATATCGATACGAAAATTATTACTATGCTTTATATTTTTTTACCTCATTTCATATTGATTCTTAGTGACGAGGATGGGCAGCACCCAGGAAGGCGGGCATGTCGAGATGTTTCTCGTCTTCATTTTCCTTCTCATCATCATCCATGTCATACAGCTCCTCCTCTGCATCAGGGATTTCAATCTGACTCTGATCGGAGCCGGCCAGCATAAACTCCCACTTTTCAGTGTCCATTAAGTCAAACGACATATCCTAGAGGAAATTATGCTGGGTATATTACTTAAAACTGTCATTGTGGATATATCTCATTTAATTACACTTTTTCAAGGTATTCTGTAATATTATTTTCCTATTTAATAATTTTGTTCGTTTACACTATTTAAAGATTATATCCCATAGAGGATGTGACATGGTTAGACACCCTGTAAGCACTTTTAAGAGATTGTTTGCCAATTCACAATTAGAATTTCCGCTATAGGTGTGTACCTATAGAAGCACTGTAAGTTAGGCTGCTGATCAGTGTAGTTTTTGATCCGGTGGCTATTTTGTTAAGAGGGGTGCTGGCAGCATTGAATTGAGTAGGTTAACAATCTTTTACACTTTCTATACACAAATTTGGATCTGCAAGAGTCACTATGAGGACATTTTGCATACATGAGCATTCGGGCAGTACAAGAGGATAATGGCAACTATAAAGTAGATTTAGAAAACTCAAGGTTTTAAACAACGACCAACCAATGTAGCAGAATGATAATGCCGTAATGGCCAAATTTGTTTTTCACTTATAAATAATTCATTATTAGCAAATATTTGAATAGTGTAAGCCTTACTGCAACTACTAAAATAACCAAGAACAATTGTTGTTTCTGCCATGTGTAGTGTAATGTGGATAGTTGTGCTCATTCTGGCAGTGCTCAATAAAGATGAATAAACTTATTATTTTTATCCTGACAGGCAAAAAAACATGTTTAAGGATGTGAAAATCTGTGTATTTGGAAATATTCGTGTTATCGTCTGATGACAGATAATTTGTACCATGGTCAGGTTGCTCAGACCATTGTAATGTGTTAAATACAATAAAGATGTTGCTAGAGTTTTTAATTCCACCAATTAATTACTTGATTCATGTCTGATAAATAAGATAAATATTATACTATATTCCTATTATTCAAAATTTATTTGGTTCACAAATATTTTAGTTTTATACAAGGTAAAATGTACATTAAATATTGCATATTTAATTATACCAACCAAAGTACGGTATAGTAAATATTTACAAAATTATAGTAAATATAAAATCCTAAGCAAAATTTAAAAATATCAAATTGACAGTTTTGGGAAACAATATAAATGCAGATTTTTTTAAATGTCCAACACAACAATATCTTACCTTGCAGCCCGCTGGCACAGTTCTGCATATTAGCCCAGTAGTTGGTGTGGTTCCATACTCTTTCAATCCCGATAAAACTATTGCTGGACGCACGGCAAGAACGGCCTTTATAAATTGCAACATAATTACATATGTTATTCTCATGGTTTGTCCAATATTAAAAATCAGATAAATAATCATCTGAAGTGTAATAAAACATACCGGTGAAAGGTTCAATAAAGAAGTCCTCAAGAACCCTCACGCTTTCCCCCTCGAACCAACACCCAAGCATGGATTCGTACCCCATACAATGGGTCTGGTGGTGGCTTTTCTAATTCCTGAACATTTTTGATATATATAAAGTACAGCAGGACAACTTAGCCTAGGTCTATCAATCAAAAGGTTGTATTGAAACCCCATAAGTTGGTTCCTTGGATGATAGCTTAAGGAGCTTTGCGTTAACCAGGACTTAATAGTTAGGATAGGATATTCATGTTTTGCCCATAAATGGAAAAAACCAATAGAGTTAACACACGGCAATTGTCCGATCACATTCTGCCCATCGTAGGGTTAGCTTTTGCAGTGGGTTGTGTATGATACACATGTTCCTTTAATTAAGTAGTACCCATTATTCAATTGGGTTTAGGCACTCTCCTTTAAGTGCCCTGCCACAACCGACTAGGACACAACCGACTAGCTGCTGACCAGTTTCAGACTTGTAAACCTTCGGTTAAAAGGCAACGCATTAACCCACTAGACTAATACTAAATTTTGTTTAAAGTACGCGACCACAGTAGAACTGATAATTTTGGTGAATGTACAGCCATCATTTTTAAAATTCTGAGGCTGTGCACTTTACAATATTACTAATCTATTATCTTTATAGCATAAAAGGACTACCAAACTTATGTAGGAAAATAAAAAGAAATTAAACTTACAGCGATTTTGTCTTCCTCCTCCTGTTGTTTCTTTTTCTCCTCTTCCTCTTCTTCCTTTTTCTTCCTGGCCTCCATCTTAATGATGAACTTGCTGCGGAGATCACGAGGAGGCTTTACAGAGTACTTTCGAGGCTCTGGTTTTGCAGCTTCCTTTTTTACCTGGAAATAGAATAAAAAGCTTAGCTGAACACCTGGGTAGTACAGTATGTACTGTGGGATATACATCAGTACTGGGATTAATATGGTTAAATGTCCATCAATAAAATTAATATCTGCGATTATGTCATCTACTTAGATTATTATCTAAAAACCAAGACGCACCCACTAAGCAATACAGTGTAAATACAAAAGAATCCATTTTATCAGTTTGTCATAATTTAGCCTTGTGATATTAACTTCATGCTTACTTCTTCTTTTGGTTGAAGAAGCGGACAAATTTGCCGAGACTCGTCAGTCAAGCATATCTCTTTGGTGGCATACCCACTAACTACGTAAGCATCATATCCAGCTCCAAGTAACAATGAACATAGAATGTTACTGAAGTCAAAACAATTTCCTGAGATAAAGATAAGTTAAAGTTAAAGCATTGATTTAGTTGTTTAGTATATTGATGTCTCCTTATAAATTTACTATTGATGTTGTCAATTTAAAACAGCCTTAGAGCCTAGTTGTAGCATGGCAGATAATAGAAAGAATACAAAATCAAAAGGGTGGTGATGTTGCTTCCTAATCATATATGTAAAATTAAGACTTGACCAAAGGCTCACCCAACTGCCTTTTGAGTATAGTGGAAGGAGAAAGTAAGCAAAGTGGAAGTTCTTGTGGTGGTTCGAGCTGTTTCATGGTCAGGTAATCGGCGGTAAACTCTGCACAACCTTGCCAGTGATACAACTCTTTGTAGGAGAGTAGCGTGGGACGAAGTGTCGTGCAGACAAATTTCTAAGATTTTTTTTGTGGGTAGATTAATAAACAACGTAGTGGTTAACATTCCATATATTTATTATTATCATTATAAAGTAAAAATTCGTTTTATGGGTGTTACAATTCGTAATTTTTGAACAAAGAGCAATGTCTGTTATGTGTTCGGTCGACAATAAAACACTATCAGGTAAAAGACTCTAAACTTGGAATTGTAACACTGAGCATATTGGTAAGTGGTGTAAAACATTATCAAAAGCTCTCACTGGAATTAATCCAATCAGTTTACCTCAATTCCACATTCATTTAATGGGTTGAGAAAAAGCGGTTTCCTGTCTCTGAACAGGTGAACATATTGCCGGCGATAATTTTCCACATAAGCCAAGATCAATTTTTCCTTGTTGGTGTTTTCTTTGTACGACTCTGGGTACTCTGAATAATCTTCTTTGGGTATCACTGACCTAAATTTCATGGGATTTTAATCTTTCAATTTTCTCTTCAACTAATACTAAACACAAGTTAACAAGATGCACATACAATGACAGTAAAGGAGTTTGCTATAACAATTATGAAAAAGTTTAGCTTGTATAACTGCATCTAGTCTAAAGCTTAAAGATAAGAATGAAAGTCATGGCCAGAAAGGGGGTTGTGCAATTTTCTTTGGTTACCGGTACCTTTTGCAGGAAGTAATAAGCAGTTGGATCAAATAAATAACACACTGCAAAAGCAACCACAATATGACAAATCATCTGAGCTCATAAACACAGGTTAAATTAGGATAGGATAGGATATTCATGTTTATCCCCATGAATGGGAAAACCAAGGGGGTTAACACACAGGCAATCGTCAGATCATCTCGCGCCCATCGTTGGGTTACCGGAGCTATCACAGTGTGTTGTATATGATAGACACATTCCTTTTAATTTGGTAGAACCCATTAATCTGCTGGGTTCAGGCAATGTCCGTTTAGTGCCTTGCCCAAGGACACAACCGACTAGCTAGCGACCAGTTTCGCACCTGCAACCTTTCGATTAAAAGGCGACGCATTTAACCGTTAGACCAGTGATTTTTTAACCTTTTTGCTGCACTGGAACCCCATGGAAACATTCTACTGATTTGAGGAACCCCTGTGCAATAAAATTTAATGTTTATTTAAAAGTTGCGGAACCCCTGGACTGTATTGGCGGAACCCTAAAGTTCCGCGGAACCCTGGTTAAAAACCACTGCGTTAGACCAAACGGCCGGACAAAGATTATAAGTAACTTTACCAAGTGATCCTTTTTTGTCTTCTGAAAACCAACATGGGTTATTTGTAAACTGTAATCAGTACCACTAAGCCATTAAAAAAGTTCTGAAACTTTCCCATGTGCAGAAGAAAAAAATTGCTTGAACAGGTTTACATGGCTAGTGAGGTAGTACAGAATTGGAATGGTAGATTTCACATTGTTTTTACTTTAGTACCATATTGCAATGGATGCGGCGAGTGATGGCACACCAAAATTGATTTGTCTTATTTCTATTCTACCAAGGGATTTTTCACAGAAAAACAATATAAAAACTACATTGCTAATTCTATAGGACTACAGTAATCCAACAGCAAGTTAGACTAAAAAGGGGAACTTAGACGATTTACCGGAACGGACAAAACGAACCGAAACGGGACCGAAACGTAACATATAAAGGGGTGTTACTATTGTCCCAATCTGTACATACCGAGATCTTAAAATGCTTACAAAAACGGGACAGAAACAGAACCTATTAGGGGGGTTACTATTAATAATCTAATTGTTATCTAATAATAATTAAATCCACTAAGTGTGTTATCCTATATTGTCTGTTTATATATATTTATACTCCAAAAGTTGTACATTTATCCATTGGTAAAGTAGATTATATACATGTTTCAATTATGATTAAAATATTATTATAATTGTATGGGTCTTTTCGGTAACTGGCCGTCTTTTTAGACATCTTACCCAAAGAGAATGACGTTTATTACATTATAAACAAGTTTTTTTTTATTTCTTGGGGCAATTAACTTAATTTTAAGACTGAACACATGTACTAAGAACGTAAATTTCCAACAGTATAATTTAATAACATTCTTGTAAGCCTGTTAGAGTTATGTCCTTTTCATTCATGTATCTCTTGGTATGTACAGATTGGTAAATATTGCAAAACGATCTATTTGGGTGATTATTGTGTGACAAAACATCATTAGATGTGTATAACAAAGGTATATATACCCAGAAACAATAGTAACACCCCTTAATATATTCTGTTTCTGTCCGTTCCGGTAAATCGTCTTACCGACTAAAAAGCATGTATAAGAAGTATAGCAGTGATGCACATGAAAACAATCTGGTAACGTTCTGCCACCATGCATACTTTCATATAAAATTATCCCTTTTAGATTTAAAGGTTGTAGTGTATAGTTGTTGGCATGCTAGAAGATTCCATTGTTTGGCGCTCATATTCAACCACATTTCTGGTACTTGATGAGAAAATTATACGATGTTTATACTGCCAGCTCGCGAGCGTGTGTGAAATTACCCAAGTGTGCAAAGACGCAGTAAAAAAAAACTCGAGTGTGCAGCTGCCGTACTTTCCATACTGGCGTGCACTGTTATCTAAATGGAATTATTTTACTTTGAAAAAAACACTCACAAAGGTTCAATAACAGGCTCTGATAGCTGAATTCCTTCCAATTCTTCTTTTAAATCATCGACTTCAACTTCCGTACTCTCTTCCTGGCCATCCTCAGGGATAATATCCATTTGGCCAAAAATTTATTACAAAACGTAGAATTTAATCTGACTACGGTTCATTAATGAATCGATAACACAAATACATATTTAAACATTAATTTTTTAGTTTTTTTTTTAATTTAAATTTTTGAATGAAAAGAAGGTGGTAATACATTATGGAACACCTTATAAAATAATAAAAATACAAAAAAACTGTTGCCAATATTCCAAATAAACAATCTGTTGTGAACATTTTGGCATCAACATGGCGTATTCGGTTGCTTGGTTACTTTTGTATTTTAACACTAGGTGGCGGAATTTAAAAATTTGTATAATTTGAATTAATGAACAAGTGGTGTGTTGTACGTGGTGTGTATCGTGTGGTTGAATGGTTACCGCAACCAATACATAATATACCGACTTACATACAAAAAATGGTCTAAGCGACGACCCCATCACGGGTTCGAAACTAGACCCAGTAAAAAAATACAAAAAAAATAACAAGTGATGTGTACGGTCGTTCAATCGTTTATTAATGGGGTTTAGGCAATGTCCGTTAAGTGCCTTCCAAGGACACAACTGATTAGGTAGCGACCAGTTTCAAAACTAAAAAGCTTACACTTAAAGGGCGACGCACCAACCAACAGACTAATCTGTCGGCCGCGTTTTTTGGAAATTTTATATAAAAGTTATTGTAGTCACGGAGCTCAACATAAATTTAAAACTTACATAATTAAAAATTATCTTCTTTAAAATTAACAATAAAGTTGCTGTTCGGCAGTCTTTATTTAATATCAGTTAATAAGTTTATTTTTCATTGTAAAACTTAACTTTTAGAAATATTGCTGTGAGTTTTTTAGAATGCTACAAACTATTAATTACGTACGAAGAAAAATAAAAATGTTAAAAACAACTGCTCAAAGCATTAGTTAGTATTATCGTTTTAAAATTTTAAAAGCCTTTATATTATAATGAACGGTAATGTCCAATGAAAAATAGTTAGTCGGTAGATGGCGCAACGGAAATGTGATCGGTCATATCGTTGACTGTATATTATCTGTAGTACCAAATGTTACGCGACCGATACATATACCGCATTATATATATATAAAAAAAACTGTCTCGGCCTCGAACCTATTATGGGTCGAAACTCAGTCCAATTAAAAAAAATCTACACTGTCTACAAGTTTAAATGATAATAAGCTACTTTATTGCAAGACGCTTAGTGCAATAGCTTCTGCGACTGGATTATCGCGCCAACAATAAATGTCTGCTTCCGACTCTAACATAAACAAGAAAGAAATGCTTTTCCTTATTGATATTTATTATATTTTAAACGTTGTCACCAAGAAAACGTATAACAAACTTCTTTATTAACAATACCCCGTTGTTTAAAATGTACCAAAGTATATAAATTTACAAACATATATAAAACTTTTTTATATCAAAATAGGATAGGATATTCATCTATATCCCCTTAATGGGAAAACCAAGGGGTTAACACACGGGCAATAGTCAGATCACCTCGCGACCACCGTCGGGTGTACGGAGCTATTGCAGTGTGTTGTGTATGATAGACATTTTCTTCAATTTGGTAGAAACCAATAATCCACTGGGTTTAGGCATTGTCCGTAAAGTGCCTTGCCCAAGGAGACAACCGACTAACTAGCGACCAGTTTCGCACTTGCAACCTCTCGATTAAAAAGCGACGCACTTTTCCGCTAGACTAACCGGCAGGACTAAAACACATTTTATATTTACTACACAAATAAAGAATATGCTTATGCGATTTTAATCGTGTATACGCCATGTGAATAAAAATGTTAAAAATTAATAAACAATTTGTTGATAAAATATATAAAAAAGAAAAGAAACTGCCTTTAAAGCCGCAGTTTAATGGCATATGCGTACAGTGTACAAAATAAGTTAACGTGGTATTGTTGTTTTGTCTAGTGAGTTAATAAAAAAAGAAGATCGTGACATGCGTCTGATACTATAATAAACAGCAGTAGTGGGCTTGACCATAAATAGGCACGTGTCCTCCAGTTGTCTAGGACGAGAGAAGAGTAATAGAAACCGCGACAACTAACATGTATATATAGCAAACGTTTTCATTAAAACAGTTACCATAATAAATCTAAACGTGGTGTCTGTTTTGGATGATAATTTTAGAGGCAACTCAAACACGTGACTGTTTAATCGGATTAATACGTTTCTGTGGGAGGTCAATACTGAAAAGGTTGGAGGAATGGTCGGTTGTGAAAATGCTTTTCACAGTTGATCGAAATTGATCTTCTCTTACGCTGTAGACCACGAAGTTCACCAAACTAAAAAAAGTTACGGTGGGAATAAACGTCAAATCTACAATAATCATTTTAATTATTTAAATTAAAATAAAGACAAATTTGGTTTACTTTAATATATTACGATATATAAGTAAAATTTTAGATAATGGGCATTCGCAGTCAAATAAACCATTAACTTTCACACCATACGTATTGATGTTTATGGACACTAATTTTAAACTGTACATTAATAAAAAGGATATGTATAACGCAAAACAGTATTTTTTGTTCCTACACAAAAGCTTACCTGTTAGTCATTCCTAAGTAAAAGGAAGTAACGTACGCTGCTGCATAGTTATTGCAATTTAGAATACCTCCCAAGAAAAGCGAGACAACCAAGATCATAGGAACTGTATAAAGAGGATAGAAAATACTATAGTTTTACTATAATATTACCATTGAAAAATAATATAAGTGTCGAGTTTATTTGTATTGGTTCACGATCCGGTGTATCGTTTGCATTAGGCTACACAGGTTACCCAAGATGTTGAGGGTGCGGAAGCCCGTTGTCAAGTAGTGAGGCTAGGGCTCGCAAAGTGCTATTTACACGTATGGCATTTGTTTGGTTTAAACATCCTAGCATATTATATACTGGGTTTTCCAGGATAACAAACGCTCACCAAGAGTCACGGTAAACCCAATCTGCATGTACATAAGTACCATTAAAGCTGCCTTTTCTTTATTTCTTCTTTGAGTGTTGCTGCCTGCACCGATAGATGCAGACTTTCTGAAGTGGCTCTTTATGCTACATCCAGATAAACCAGTAAGCAATGTCTAGAATCGGGAAATGAAGTAAAAAAATTTAATGCAACAATCAAAAAAACTATTTTTAATAATAACGGAAACTAACCTATTTATGGGGAAACAAACGGCACACCGATCAATTTATAAGGACAGTGTTTATCTTTTTTATTGCTAATTAAAACGTTTGGAATAATTAAAAAAAAACAAGTTTAAATGAATTGAATAAACACCATACTTTCACTTTGGATTTATGTGGACAAAATTGCAGAAGATATATTTTTGTTTCACTTACCATTGCCACATATGGAAGAATAAAAAATGTAATGAAAAGTACAAGTGGTACGACGTAGGAACTTAAAGCCCCAGTGTATCTTCTTGGTGCAGGATAAAATATGAAAAGCACATGACTGTATGTGAAGACGAAGTCCTTCGGAAAGAATACTGAAAATAACAAGACATGCTTTATTAGTATAGAAATGAATTTTAAAGTATTTTGTGGCAATCATCTTAGCATTGTCCAAACATGCGTTTTCATTACTACACGCATATCTTAGGAGTAACATTTTTAAGTAGCAATTAAGCTTAAAATATATATATTTGTCGAGAAATATTTAAGTTATGCCACTTTTTCATATATATTCTAGAATTGGCATTCGTATAGGCATAATATTTTCTGACGCGACATTAACGCATATGACACACTTACAGCACTCACTACAGTTTATTCGTAAACGGCGACTACCGCTTGTTAGTAACAACTACTGAATAAAGTAGGATTGAAGTTACACAAAATATGTCCGCAAAATGAACGTAGCCCTGCTTGACTACCGGTGCTTCTAGTACACAAACGTTTTAAATACATATTGTTTTTCCACAACAACAAAAAAAGGGAATACAATGCCAGCCCCACCAAATTAAGTAATACAAGTGATGTTGTACCTGGTAGACAGGCTGCAATGATGGCTAGAATCCAAACCAATATAAGACAACAAATAATCATGAAGTTGCTTTGGAACTTGTACTTGAGTGGAAAAGTGATCGCAATGAATCTTTCAATGCTCATAAGTAGCAAGTGAAAAATGGATGAGCTAAAACCTAACATGTACAGTATTCCGGCGGCTATCGCGGCAGTGGAATCTTGGTAGCTTAATTCTCTTGCATCTATTTCTTTTGATGTCGAGTTCATCGACCATGCCAAGTTATACGGTGTAATCACCAGAATATCAATACCTGTTGAAGTATAAAAACACAATAGCTTACTTCGTATATATATCTATTTCCATGTGTATAAAAACACAATAGCTTACTTCGTATATATATATCTATTTCCATGTGTATAAAAACACAATAGCTTACTTCGTATATATATCTATTTCCATGTGTATAAAAACACAATAGCTTACTTCGTATATATATCTATTTCCATGTGTATAAAAACACAATAGCTTACTTCGTATATTATTTTGTACAGTATAAAGTCGGTTTGTTTTCTTGCAAAAACACTATTATTTAATAATTCGTAGTAACTAGAATTACAGACTAAGGGAAGAATTGCGACACTAATTAGAATCTATTTGTGTAATTACGTCAAAGTAATTGAAAGAATTTAATGCGCTGTGTCAAATATTTTACAAAAAAATGATATTGCCGAAAGCATCGGGTGCAACATACCTCAATACCTTAAATGTCCGGCTGTGGGTAAATGGCATACTAACGAATGCCCGTGTCATACCATCTTATGCATTGCGTCCCATAACCGATAGGGAAAAAAGGGAATGGTAAACTTATAGAGACTCTAGACAACATGCAGCAATTGCATTCAAATAAAAAGAACGAATACTCCTGTATTCATTAAAATACCGGCCACATGTCCAATACAACTACGATTAGGGTTTATGCCCATTCGATGCATGGATGTCATATCTATTCAAGGGAAATTCCGGATTAAACGTTTATACTCAATTGTAAAGTAATAAATCGTGATACAAGTCTGTGTGTCGAAGAATTCGGATTCGTTAAGAGAATATAAATGCAAATTGATGCTTACCTACAATTATATCTGCAGCCGCGAGTGACGCCTTTATTTTGCTCATTTTCTTCTCTTGCTTTCGTTGTTTAAAGGAATGCCATATTACAAGCGCATTGCAAAGCAAAACCAACACCCCAAAAAGCACGCAGCCTGTTAGGAACACAACAGCAAGACTGCCTTGACACTCTTCGCAATCTTTTAAAGACGTGTTGGAGCATTTGGCCAATGCGTCATTGGAACAAAAACTTGGAAACCCACAGAGTTGTCCATTATCTGGCACTGGTAAAGTCCAATTTGAAAACGTGCTGTTTTTAAATGATTGTGCATCTGTAATCGGCGTCTCGACTGTACGTACAGGTATTATGGTGGGTGCATTTGTAACCGTTGTCTCGAATGTACGTACTGGTATTGAGGTATGTACACCGCTAACTGGTGTCTCATATGTACGTACTGGTATTAAGGTTGGTTGAGCATCCGTAACCGGGGTCTCAAATGTACGCACTGTTGTTAAGATTTGTGTATTTACAATCGTTGTCTCGAAAGTACGAACTGGTATTAACGTTTGGGGATGTTGTTCGGTAACAGTTGTACTTGGCGGTAATGGAAAGCCGGGCGGCGGAGCTGTCAATGCAAAGGTTCTGATTGGCACGTAAGGTAGTGTTAATGCCGGTGGGGTGGTCCTAGGAGTCGATGTTGGGAACAGTCGAACAGGAATAGTGGTAGTTGGGTTAAACATTCGAACAGGGATAACTTTCGAAGGCTCTCCTCGTAAACCATTGCTTTCAGTCAATGCCATGTTAACTCTTTCGACACCCATTTTTTTTTGAAAAATAACTCTGTGTATTTCTTTTATTAATATAAAATTTAATCGGAAACATAAACAAATTCACTAAACCAAAGATGTTATTTACTTGGAGTTCAATAACGATGTTTTAACAATATATACATATATATATATATACACGTATATGTATGTATATATATATATATGTGTGTGTGTGTGTGTGTGTGTGTTTAAAAAAAACGACGCTATCCCTTTTATTACTAAAATGGACATGCTGTGCCTTATTCGGATATAATCTGTATTTTCATATACGCTTACAGTTAACCTTTCGTACTTCATAAAAAACTTTAAAGTATTTTGATGACATCGCCAACTAAAATAAACTTGGCTATGGGATTACGATTAGGAATCTAAATCTCGAATATACCAATGCAGAACTTGAACTTAAAAGTCAACATACTAATGAAAGGCCTCTTGAAAAATAATTGTAAGAATAATTTTTACCAAACAGAGAAGTAAGCATTCCTGAGCCTATTTAATAACGCTGATCTAGTGTAAAAACTTGCTAATAAAAATCGCGCTGACGCAACCTTACTAACTTTATTGATGCGCTGGAAAAGGGTAACAATTTTAAAGAATGAGGCTATGCTGTATTTTACGCAATTTGATTTCCGTTCACATGCTTTGACTCACTCGAAACCTAACAACAAAATTTCGAATAGATCCATTTACGTAATAACACGCTTTTAGAGACACGTCAAAACGCACGTTTCATTTGAGCGAAACATCGTGAAAGAACGAATTAATTTAAAGCAATTAATGGTAATTTAACGGTATGGTCGAGCTAATCTAATGGTGGTCTGTTTGTAATGATCCTTCTAAAGTACCTTTGTTGGCGATTAGGCATAAATATAGACTTTAAACCTATTAGTTTTTTGAAATAAAGAGATGTTGGAATTGTGTGTTTGCTTTAAATGGCGCGTTTAAGAAAACTTTCCTCCTGTCTCTGTAATATAAATTGGCCTCATGACGGATGTAGCTCAAAAATCACTATCCGAAAGCTTTTTTTATAAAATTGGCATCCAAGGTTTGATCTGTAAATTTACTCCAGTTCTGTAAAGAATGTTTGCCCTGAACTTCAGACCGTATTTTGGAAACATTTTGCAAACAATCAACCAGCCGGTAGTCAATAAATTCCTTTATTTCAATTAGCTCTCCTGCCTTAAACAAAACTGCACAGCTAAATATAACACACTAATACGAAGTATATATCATGATGCTTTCAACCGTATGGTTATGAAAAAAATTGGTTGAGGTCCACATATAACCGCAGATGTTTGGGGGCTAGGCTTCGACCCTGTAATGAGCCTGTCACAGAGACCATTTTGTATATTAGAATTAATATATATATATATCGGTCGTGTTAAAACATGATAATACACCAGCAGATTTTTTTTTTTTTTTTTTTTTTTTTTTTTTTTTTTTTTTTTTTTTTTTTTTTTTTTTTTTTTTTTTTTTTTTTTTTTTCCCCCCCCCAATTTTCAACCCCTGGGGGGGCCCCCCCCAAAACCCTTTTTTTTAAAAAAAACCGGTTTTTTTTTGGGGGGGGTAAACCTTTGGCCCCCCCCCCGGTTTTATACCCCCCCAAAAATGGGGGGGAACCCCCCAAAAAAAAAAACCCCCCCCCCCCCCCCCAAAAAACCCTTTAAAAAAACCCCCCCCCCCCCCTTTACCGGGGAACAAAAATTTGGGCCGGGGGTTTCCCCCCCAAAAAAAATTGGGGGGGCCTTAAAAAAAAAATTTTTCCCCCCCCTGAAAAAAAATGGCCCCCCCTTTTGGGTTTTTAAAAA
>CH002875.1:266130-310447 GCA_000149265.1 Ciona savignyi
ACCAATTTCCTCCATTACTTTTATACCACGCTTTAAGTTTTTTATTTCTTTAAGCGATCCCAAACTTGGACCAGTAATGCAAACGATATATATTTAGTACGTATATTGCAATTGCAGCTGTTAAAATCGACGGTGTGGATGTACGTGGATATTGCGCATGGTCTCTCCTGGACAATTTTGAGTGGGGTTCCGGATATACTCCAAAATTCGGCATTTATTACGTTGATTTCGAAGACAATGAGAGAACGAGATATAAAAAGCGATCTTCTGACTGGTAACATAATTGGTTAAGATTTTAATTCTTTTAACACGTCAATGACGTAATACGGGAAATCCCCTAACATAAAATGAAATGCATATCTGCTCGTAACTTTTTAACAAAAAATTATTGGAAGAAACTGATTAGATTTTTAAAATCAGCGTATTTTTCCATTTATTAAGATATTCTTAAAATCGACTTCCGTTCCCCTTTAAGTAATTGGTTTATTCGTTCACGTATGTCCCGCTACAGGTTCAAGGACATGATATCAACAAGCAAATTTACTGAACCTAGTCACGAGATATTTTATTATGGAGATTTTCCCAACACATTTGCTTGGGGGACTACCTCATCAGCATATCAGGTACCTTTGCACATGTATTGCATTTATGCATATTCTGCATGCCACATTCGATAAATATTAGACTGTTAATATTAGATATTGACCTGATAAAAGAGATCTTTGAAGGCCTTTTCCCTTACTTTTTATGCAGATTGAAGGGGGTTGGAATGAAGATGGCAAAGGAGTCAGTATATGGGATGAATTCACACACAAATTACAATCTCAAATAAGCGATGGATCATCTGGCAATGCCGCCTGTGACAGCTATCACCGAATTGATCAAGACATTAAGATTATTAAAGAACTTCGGGTAATACAGAATGAAAACATGTAACTAAAGTTAATATTACAATTCTCGCTTTGTCAGGTGTCACACTACAGCTTTTCCATATCGTGGTCGCGTGTACTTCCAGACGGTCACATGACAAACATAAACGAGATAGGAATCGATTATTACAATCGATTAATTGACGCTTTGAAATCGAATAATATTGAACCGGTGGTGACGCTGTATCACTGGGACATGCCACAGGTGATTTTATGATGTAATTCGTCTCTTATTTCAATTATCATTGTCAAATTGCACAAAAAACTTTTATAATACCATACCTAACCGTTTCACTCGGTTAATTATTTGACAGACAAATATATTCGCGGAAGGCCCGTACTACTTATTCTTTATTTTGCCAATGCCCACTTTTAATATATCTCCATTAATATATGAAAACTTGTCCGCTACTGCACTAGCGGTAAAACAAATGGGCTAAGATTGGCAACAAACCCACTCTGGACCCAGACAGATGTTTGTTTCGTTCACAGTAAGCGTGCGCTCTCGAGCCAGGTTCAAAAACAAACTAAAGAAGACACGATAACGCGTCTTTTTATTTTTAGAAACTGCAAAATGAGTACGGTGGTTGGGTTGACTCAAGAATAGTAGAAGCCTTTTCCGCTTACGCAAAACTGTGCTTTGAAAGGTCGTACCAGAATATCATATAACTTACTGTATTACTTGACTGCTAATTAAAACGTATTTTTTTAAATGTGGATATTCAGATTTGGCGACCGCGTTAAAACATGGATAACAATGAAAGGTCCGCAAAGTGAAGCTAAAATGGGGTACGACACCGGGGAATTTCCGCCAAATATAATTGTAAGTATTTCATTTGATGTACACTTGCACTATTACATTATTTTGCGTCCCAGGGAAATGGTGTGGAAGCGTATAAGGCAGCACACAACATGATACTCTCGCACGCCACCGCATGGAGAATATACGACACTCAATTTCGATGGAAGCAACTTGGAAAGGTTGGTAAAGAATTTTTTGCTAAATTTGTTATTATTGCTGTGATTTAACATTTCTTTATTTTGTTTAAGGTTTCTATATCAATGGATTCAGCGTGGGGAGAAACATTTGATGGAACTGTTCAAAGTGATGTGGATGCAAGCTATCGATATATGCAGGTTAGATATTGCCTACAGGCTGATGTTGTGTAATTCAGTTGTTAATACTTGTTTTGTTGAATATAGTGGTCGATCGGTTGGTTCATGTCTCCTCTGATGTTTGGTGATTACCCCGATGCCATGAAACAAAGAATTGCAACGAAGAGTAAAAATGAGGGTCGAATTACATCACGTTTACCCGAATTTTCACTAAGTCAACGAGAATTGGTCAAAGGTTAATAATTCGAATACCATAGTGACCAGCAAGAAATCAAACGCATATTTATACATTTTTTCAGGTACTGTCGATTTTATTGCTTTGAACCATCTTACCACTTGGTATGTGGCGCAATCGGACATTTACGGCAATTCAACTGCGCCGTTTGTGGGAGCCGTGTGTCGCGGGGAAAATTTGGCCAATTCCTGGTACAATAACTATGCTATTGACCAAACGCCCGTAAAAGGAATTTCACAATGTTTTAAAAAACACGGAAAAGCTGAATCAACAGGTAAATTGTTATCAACGGGTAAATAGTTAGACTACCAGGTGTTTTAGGCATGTCGATAGTATATCTTACATTCTGTTACATACTATACCAATGGTTTAATTTCAATATAATATAGATTTATTAAGGAAAACTCTCTATCCTGGTCTACCCCAACCAGCTTGGTCGGTTATAGGGTCAGCTTTCAGTCGAACGTTTGCTGAATCAAAACTAGTAGCTTGCTTAGTCAGTATGTGCTTGGGCAATGTATTTAGCGCACAAATTCTTAATTCAGTAGACTAACAGATTAAAATTCAACTAAATAGTCTCAATCATACATAACACACGCTGTTAACGGAAATGAGATAAACCGCTTCGTAACCAAGAGTAATATGACCATAAACGAACATGATTAGGCCTAACTTTTAAAGTGAGGCAAGGACCTAATTTCTATGCTCTTTATTAATTTTTAAAAAATAATAACTTGAAATTAAATTACAGAAACACCAAGTGTGGAGTCGGATTCAGACACACTTATAATGTACGACTGGACGTGGCGAGAGACCGGCTCACCTAACAAACGAATTGTACCATGGGGTATTAGACAGATGTTAGCGTGGGTAAAAGGTATGTAACGATATATCTTATTGCAAAATATTTTTATGCTGTCTAAGTTTGTAAAAGTTTAAAAAAATCGGTGTATATCTGGGAAATCCCCACCAGGGAAAGTCAACAAATGGCATGCACATCAATATACACAAACGTTATTTATTGTTTGTTAATTTACTGCAGACACATATGGGAACATTCCAGTTTATGTAACCGGCAATGGCCTATCTGAACCGATAGTTCACTCCATTGTTGCGGACTGCGCCTCTCCTAGAGACCCTGTTACAAGGTATGTAAATGTAAAACACCATTAGGTTAGACTAACAATTATCGGAACACAACTTGTGACAGATTTCGTGATATCAAATTAAACGATCGAGAGAGATCAGAGTACATTCGTCTTTACACAAATGAGGTGCTTAAAGCAATTGATCTTGATCATGTGGATGTCAGAGGATACTTTGCCACATCACTTATGGATGGTTTTGAATGGCTGTCTGGTAAGTGTGACGTTATATAGGCAATGACTTGTTTTTAACATTATGAGATTTTTTTCCTTTTATGCAGGATACTCAGAACGTTATGGAATGTACAGAGTTGATTATAATGATTACACAAGGACAGCAAAGGAATCTGCTTGGTTTTACTCAGATCTGGTCAGAGAAAATGGATTTCATGTTGCAAAGAGTCAATGTCCAATCAATGAAGATCGAGATAGGAAGATATACGGACAATTTCCAAGTGGTGGGTAAAACATCTAATTTATTACTGTCAGAGTTATGAGCGAAAATACATTTGCTATATTTTCAGACTTTGCCTGGTCATCTGCCACCTCGGCATATCAGATTGAAGGTGGATGGAATGCTGATGGTAAAGGTGAAAGTATCTGGGACAACTTCAGTCATGCAGGTCGCTGTAACAATAATGAGACTGGAGATGATGCTTGCTTGAGTTATTACAAATCGGAGGTAACTATAATGATCTTGCCATTAGCATGTCACAAATATGGTTGTGTTATGCCATGATTAAAATTTTTCAACACTTTTGAATAATTTTTCATATTCTCTAATGTAATGTAGCACCATACTCTGTCATAGGTATGTTAATTAAGAAAAAGTAGTACCCTTAATTTTTTACTTTAGTCTAAGATAAAACCATCTGCATTAATTAAATATAAAATCTTAAACCTATTTAAATCAGACCTTCATAATGATCTATATACCTTACAATTTTATAGGCCTGTCAAGTTACATAGGCCTCAATAGTTGCCCCAGCCCAATATGCTGTGTGTTTAAACCTACTTCACTATTAAAATAAATTTTAGGTTGATGTACAGCTGCTGAAGGGTATATCTGTTGGATATTATCGTTTCTCACTTTCCTGGCCTCGTATTATTCCAACTGGTGAAATAAATGATGGGATCAATCAACCAGGTGTTGATTATTATAACAATCTCATTGATGAATTGTTGGCCAATAACATACAACCCATGGTCACACTCTATCACTGGGATCTGCCACAGGTAAATTCTCTACTGGATGAAGTAGGTAAGTGATACTATCTGAAATATTATCCAGGCTCTGCAAGATAAGTATGAAGGGTGGCTTGATCAAAGTGGAATAATAGTAAAAGCATTTGCTGATTACACCGATTTTTGCTTCAAAACTTATGGAGATCGTGTCAAGTTTTGGATTACGTTCAATGAACCTTTCATAACTGCACAACTAGGTAATTATCTTCTAAAATTATAGATGTAGCTTATCTTAAAATTTAATCATTTTTATATGCCAAATACCTAAATATATTTTCAGGTTATGGAGTCGCCGCTTTTGCACCAGGCCATTACTCACCAGGTGAAGGGGTTTATTATGCAGCACATTCTATCGTTAAATCTCATGCTCAAGCATACCACATTTACAACAACACATATCGTGAAAGTCAAAAGGGCCAAATTGGTATAACTTTAAATACGAATTGGGTGGAACCAATGACAACAACAGATCTTGACCATATTGAGGCTTCAGTAAGTAAAATATTGTTGTATAATTTAACTGTGACTAAACCCTAAACTATGATGCCAAGACATTGTGTTGAGTATTGACGAATCAAGCTCTCTTAGCATTTTTGACGAATTATTGATTTCCTTTGTCCAACAACAATTTTTTTTTGCATACCCTGCTTAATTCACTCATTTATGATGCAGGGCCTTTAACCAAAATAAAGATTATCATATATATTTTCAGCAAAGAAGCTTGGCTTTTTCTACTGGTTGGTTTGCTGAACCTATTTTTAACTCAGGAGATTATCCGGATGTCATGATATGGAATGTATGTGTTTGCAGAGAGAAGATTGTATAATTTATGAAATTTAAACAACTTTTGATTAGGTTGGAAACCGAAGTGAATATTACAACATAACTTACGACCGATTGCCAAAGTTTACTGAAGAAGAAAAGGAGTTAAACAAAGGCACTTCAGATTTCTTTGGACTTAACCACTACACTTCCAATCTCATTGTACCATGTTCATATTACCCAGAAGAAGGCCCTACTTATGACAGTGATCAAGTTAGTATTGTTAAAGAGATTTGAACATTAAAGACAACACATGTTATAATGCACATTGCATCCAAAGGAAGCTTGTGGAGATGGCTGTGCTGAGTGGCCTCCTTCAGCATCCACCTGGCTCTACCAAGTTCCTTGGGGAATTCGGAAGTTGTTGATATGGATTAAAAGGACTTATGGGGATCCAGTCATCTACATCACGGAAAATGGGATATCGGAACATCATTCTGATGGACTTGATGATGATATACGAGTCAACTATTACAAGAATTATATTAATGAAGTTTTGAAAGGTATAGTATATAATAAATGTTATTCTAAACTCAGCCAGGTTAAATTATAACAATTTCAGCAATCAAAGAAGATGATGTAAATGTAAAGGGCTACACAGCATGGTCACTAATGGATAACTTTGAGTGGGCTGAAGGTTACTCTGAGAGATTCGGGCTGCATTGGGTCAACTTTACTGATCCAGAACGAACAAGAATTCCAAAAAAATCAGCTTCTTATTATCGATCATTGGCTGGAAGTGGAACTTATGTGAGGCCTGCTGATGAACCATGGCAATATTTCTCGGCAAAGTAAATGAATTTGTAAAATAAGAAAGCAACTTAACCAAATATTTATATCATGTAGATCGGAAACTGACCGTGATGATTTTATCTTTGGATTATTTCCGGATTCTTTTCGGTGGGGTGGATCATCTAGTGCCTACCAGATGGAAGGTGCTTACATGAAAGATGGAAAAGGTAAATGATATTATTATATAAAAACACTTGATTTACCAAGTTACATACCAGGTCAAAACATATGGGATACATTTACACAAGAAGATGGGCGTATACCAGTATCAAAGATCATGAATTCAAGTCACGTAATGGAAAGTATCACTGATGATTTGTCGGGATTAAGCACAGGGAACGTGGCTTGTGATTCATATTACAAAACTGAATATGATGTGCAGGTAGACGTCTACATTAACATTTTAAATGAATTGTATGTAACTTGTGATACACAGATGCTTAGTGGACTTGGAGTCAGTCAATACCGCTTCTCATTGTCATGGAGTCGTTTATTCCCCACTGGAAATTTGGTGGGAAATGAAGTGGCAAATGTTGAAGCTGTTGCTTACTACAATCATGTATTAGATGAACTTGAAGCTCGCGGTGTTAACCCCATTGTGACATTGTATCATTTCGATCTTCCACAAGCACTTGAAAATGCTGGAGGTTAGAATGTGACTATGTAGAAAGTTCTTGATTAACTGAATAATTTTTCATAGGTTGGACAAACGCACAATCTGTAACATGGTTTGAGCGATATGCAGATTTCTGTTTCAAGACATTTGGAAACCGAGTAACAAATTGGATCACAATATATGATCCTTACTCTGTTGCTTGGATGGGTTATGGAAGTGGTGAACATGCACCAGGTTGGAACACTGGTTTAAATGTTTCGATTATAACTGTTTAATAAATGTAAATACATTTAGGAAAACTTAGCAAACCCGGCATTGATCCTTACATGGTTGGTTCGCACTTAATACTTGCACATGCTCATGCTTGGCACAAATACAACGATTTATATAAAAGCACACAAAACGGAAAGGTAAAATTTTGACATATGAGTGTTACATCCAGATTGTATAATACAAATGTATACGATATCAGGTTAGCATTGCTCTGTCATCTGACTGGTATGAACCTGCCGATACTGCTAGCACAATTGACTTGGAAGCAGCAATTCGTGCAACCGATTTCCGACTTGGTTGGTTTGCACATCCCATTTATCTGACAGGGGATTACCCGGACAATATGAAGACTCAAGTCGCCATGAAAAGTGACGGTCCTTCCAGATTGCCGATTTTTACTCCTAGTGGGCAAAATTTTATTAAAGGTGATTGCATGCTTTAAAACTTGTTGTTCTTTGGCTTCAAAATGGTGATTTAAGTGCTTTTAAATTTACAATCAAAATAATTACAGGTACATCGGACTACTTTTACCTCATTCCTGGAACGGCTCAACTGGTTTCCGATAACTCCATTACTAGCAGTGAACCAAGTTATATTAATGATCAGGTAAAACCTTGGTGTTTATTCAATGATTATATTGTATTATCATAGACAGGCATCCAAATGTTGAAATAATAATGATATTTTGGTACAGTAAAACTCCTTTTATCATTTCTTGAAACCCTTGGTTCTACACACATTATATCGGGTGGTCTGACTGTAACCATAAATGTTATCAGGATGTGGCATTTTCACGTGATCCAACTTGGCCAAATCTTGGAGCAGAAGTTGACAAATCACCAGTATCATGGTCGATTCGGCGTCTTCTTTATCTTGTTTACGGACAATATGTTTCTGCTTCATCATCATCAGTGATTTCTGACTCATCAATTGTAGTTGGTGATGTCAGCTTTTACACTGATGACATCACACAGGAAAAGGACGATTCTGAAAGAACAAATGTGCTAAAGTTGTATATAAATGAAATATTAAAAGGTAATATATTGTCCGCATGTTCATTTTATGACTTATATTTGAACATATGTTTAGCTCAACAAAAGGACAATGTTAAAGTAGAAGCTTTCCATGCTGTTCTTATGGATGGATTTGAATGGGAGCACGGGTTTACTCGTAGAAGGGGTATTTACCATGTTGACTTTAACAGTATAGACAGGTAATCTCATATTTTTTAACATATCATGTTTGGTTTTTATTATATTAATTTTCAAATCTAGACCAAGAACTGCAAAAACATCTGCGACATACTACAGCTTATTGCTTCAAACCAATGGTTTCCAAAATACAACAAATAGATCAACACCTACATTTGATAGTGGAATCACAGTTGAAGTGATTTCAAACTGTCAACCTTTGCCAGCTTCACAAATCCCATCTGCAGCCAGTGTTTCTGTTTGGCAGGTTTGTAATGTTTGAAACACTTAAATTATGACTGTATGGTAATAAAAAGCTCTTGTTTTAGAAATTCAGCACTACCGTAGCAAGAGAACGAGATGACTTTCATTATGGTAATTTTCCAGAAGGTTTTAAGTGGAGTGTGTCAACTTCTGCATACCAGGTTTAAACAAAAATAATAGTGAATTTTTTTACAGAACTGTAATTTATGCCTTTAACAGATTGAAGGTGGATGGAATGCGGATGGAAAAGGGGAAAGTATCTGGGACACATTTTCACACACTCCTGGAAAAATAGCAAATAATGAAACTGGTGATGTTGCTTGCGACAGTTATCACAAGGTTTGTCATCAGCTTGAGTGCTGACAAAATATAATCTTGTATGCAATAAAGGTTAAAGAAGACGTAAACTTGGTGAAAATGTTGGGAGTTCAACAATATCGGTTTTCAATCTCTTGGAGTCGCATATTTCCGGATGGTACCACATCATATGTCAATCAAGCTGGTGTTGATTACTACAACTCCTTGATTGATTCTCTACTAAAAATTGGAGTTGAACCAGTAGTTACTCTTTATCATTGGGACTTGCCACAAGTAAATATTATTAAAAACATTGTGATGCAAAGTGTAAGTCAATTAATATTTGTCCAGGCACTAGAAGATATTGGTGGTTTGTTAAATGAAACAGTTGTAGATAGGTTTAATGAATATGCCGACTTTTGCTTCAAGACATTTGGAAATCGTATCAAGTTTTGGATCACATTCAATGAACCTTATGTTATTACATGGCTTGGGTGAGCAAAGTGAATCAGTTTTTCCTACGATTTCAGTAACTAACCTAAATCAAATTCTAGATACGGCATTGGAGTTTTTGCTCCTGGAATTAACAGTTCACCTGGTGAAGCCCCCTACCAAGCAGCACACAATATAATTAAAGCTCATGCAAAGGCATATCGGACATATGAGAAGTTTTACAAAGGAAAGCAAGGGGGGGAGGATTGGTATGACAATGAGTACAGAGTGGGCAGAGCCAAAAGATCCAAACAACCCAAGTGATGTAGAAGCTGCTGATAGATTCCTACAGGTAAATTTAAGCTTCACATAAATGTTTCACTATTCCTGTCTACAGTTAACCATTATCAATATTGCAGTCCATCCTGGGTTGGTTTGCTCATCCTATTTTCAAAAATGGAGATTATCCAGAAGTTGTCAAGAAGCAAGTCAATGAAAGAAGTCAACTGCAAGGTAAGGATATCCTTTTAATATTGTATCATACAATATAGTATGAAAATCAACAATTCTCTTTGCAGGAACCCAATCTCGGCTTCCAGTATTCACTGATGCAGAAAAAGTGGAAATTGCTGGAACGGCAGACTTTTTTGCAATCAATGGTTATACGTCAAGATTAGTTACTTATCAGGACAAGTCAACATGGCCGCCAAGTTATGAGAATGATCGAGATACACATGAAGTATGGTTTGAAAATCCAATTTGACTTCTAGTTAGTGTTTAACTTGGTATGTCATCAGGAACCCATCCCTGGTGCAATTCAAGCCACACCAGACTGGCTTCAAATTGTTCCTTGGGGAATGAGACGTCTTCTAAACTGGTTAGATAGAGAATATGGTCACCCAACCATCTATATCACTGAAAATGGTGTAGGAACAAGTGATGCAACTGTTGATGATCAAATAAGGGTCAACTTTTATAAAGCTTATATCAACGAAGCATTAAAAGGTAAATAATGAATGCTTTTTTGCATTAAGACTCATAAAATGATTTGTTAAATGCAGCACAACAGCTGGATGGAGTAGATTTGCGTGGATATACAGCCTGGTCACTGATGGACAACTTTGAATGGAATTCTGGGTATGGACCAAGATTTGGACTTTTTGAAGTTGACTTTAATGATGCTATGAGACCAAGAACCCCAAAAAGATCTTCTATTTACTATAAGTAGGTAAAATTTAACTTTTGACAGATTTTTTTAGTAATCATAATTCCCTACTCAGTCAACTAATCCGCAACAATGGATTCCCTTTATTGCAACGAGATGAGAGAATAACTGGAGATTTTCCTCTAAATTTTATCTGGGCAACAGCGACTTCATCTTACCAGGTACAACATTATGTTAATATTAGAATTATGTTTAATTTGTATAATGTTTGTAAATTATTAGATTGAAGGGGGTTGGAATGAAGACGGAAAAGGTTTGGGAATCTGGGATGTCACTTCCCATACACCTGGATTAATCTCAGTACGTTATAAATACTTGTGTGATCAGTAAAAACATAATGATATTATATTATGTTAGGATGGAACAAATGGAGATGTTGCTTGCGATAGTTACCACAAGTTTGATGTGGACATAGAGCTTCTTAGCAGCATGGGTGTATCACATTACAGGTAATGCATCTGAACAAGAGTTTCTAAATTTAAAAATAAATGTATTTTCTAACTAAATATGATGAAAACTTAAGCAAATCTCATTGACAGGTTCAGCTTATCCTGGCCAAGAATTTTGCCCAGTGGAAACAGGACAACAATTAACCATGCAGGAATTGCATATTACCATGCACTAATTGATGGTTTGCTAGCTGCTGGTATTGAGCCAATGGTCACCCTTTATCACTGGGATCTTCCAAATGCATTACAGGTCAGCTTAATATCTTTGGATTTGTTTGAAGAATAAAAAAAACATCTTTTTAAAGAGTATACTATTACAGTAAAAACATATCAATAATATTTTTACAGGAAGAATTTGGAGGTTGGGTAAGCCCAGATATACAGGATTTGTTTGTGGAGTATGTGGACATCTGCTTTAAAGAATTTGGTCCAAAAGTGAAAAGATGGATTACGTTTAATGAGCCATGGGTGTTCACAGTTTTAGGTTATGCTGATGGTGTTCATTCACCCAATATCAAGGATCCAGGTCGATCTGAATACCAAGCAGGAAAAAATATGTTGCTAGCCCATGCTAAAGCATACCGGTAAATTTACAGCAGTAACCTTCTATATTCAAAAAAATTATTGCTTCGGCTACAGCTCATTCTGGATAAAACAGTTTTACGCATGTGTTCTTAGTTTTGTTACAAAATGTTTTATTTGCAATTGCCAACATATTTCTAACAAAAAATCTATTCCAAACTTCGATGCAGGCTAAAGTTTTACTTGCACTAGACAAGTAAACAATAACGAAATAGCTTTTTTAGTTTTAAATGAAGCAAGATATAAAACTCTATATCCTTTGTATATCTTTCTTTAAAGTCACATTTGTAATTGAGTTTAGTTATTTTTTTAAATTATCATAAGAAAAATCAAAACTAAACAGATAACTTTCTAGTATAATTGTCTCATTTGCTGCAACAATAGAATCAAACATTCGTATCTTGACTTGACTTCATTTTTTTAACTGGCGATGTTATTACATGTGCATATAGATTACCATCTTTATTTACTAAGAAAATATTTGCTGCAACCACTTAAACTTTTGTTTTTTTAAATATGATATCATGACTAATTGAAACTTTAGATTATATGAAGCACAATACAAAGCAGTTCAAAATGGAGAAGTTGGGATTACTTGTAACTCAGATTGGTCTGAACCAAGAAATCAATATCGCCAAGTTGATTATGATGCAACAAACCGTGTCATGCAATTCTTTCTTGGTTGGTTCATGCATCCAATTTGGGTCAATGGCGATTATCCTGATGTCATGAAGGTATGAAACAGAAAAAAAATATGTTATCATAATGTAGACAACTATTTAATTCGTTACAGGAATATGTTGCAAAACGTAGCGCTGCACAAGGTGAAGCATCTTCAAGACTTCCAGAGCTTACTGCACAAGAGAAAAGTTTAATCTTTGGAACTGCTGACTTTTTTGGTCTAAATCATTATACCACAAATCTTGCCTATGAAACATTCAGTCCCGATCGCATTAATGAAGTGAGTTACTTTGAAGACAGAGAAGCAAACACAGAACAGGATTTTACATGGCCAGCAGCTGCATCGGTTTGGCTTAAAGAAGTGGGTGTCTGTGTCACTAAAACATGTGTATGTATAAGCTTATGGTGTTTTATTCTAGGTTCCATGGGGAATAAGAAGATTATTATCATGGATAAAGAAGGAATACAACGATCCTCCTATTTTGATCACTGAGAATGGAATCTCTGAGGAGGGGAATTCGGATGAACTAAATGACTGGTGGAGAAAATCATATTATCAGAACTACCTTAATGAGGTCCTTAAAGGTGAATAAAAGAACAAAATATTGAGTATGCAAAGTTACACCTAAATCGTTAGGCGTTACCCGTTTGTTTCAGCAGCAGTTCTGTCAGGAATCTTTAATCTAAAGCTTAGACTTTTTTACAGCAATTCAACTTGACAATGTGAACGTGATTGGTTACACTGCTTGGTCACTCATGGACAACTTTGAGTGGGCCGAGGGTTATTCTGAGCGATTTGGACTACACTGGGTTGACTTCAATGACCCAGAACGACCCCGGATTAGAAAACAATCGGTGAAATGTTTAATGGAAATAATGGAAAGATCTTTTCCGGCTGAGGGCTTGCAAACTTGTGAAAGAGTAGAACAGCAACTTCCTGAAACTCATGTTACTGGTTTGTACTATGGGTTTAAAAAAGGAAGGAGGACTTTACTGTATTTAAAAAAAGAAAAAGCTTTTGCAATAAAATTGCATGTTATACAGGAAATGGCTATGATGTGTGGGAAAAGTTTGTTCGACAAAATGCATTTGAAAGAGACGAATTTTATCACGGGGAATTTCCTAAAAAGTTTGGTTGGGGCACAGCCACAGCTGCTTATCAAATCGAAGGAGCATGGAATGTTGAAGGAAAGGGGGAGAGTACATGGGACCATTACACACACAATGCCCCATGCAGGTAAAACTGTAGCTAACCTTAAACTGTAGCTATGTTCTTTCTATTAATCATAACTTACACAAAGGTTGCTATATAACCAAACTGGTGACGTCGCTTGTGATTCCTACCACAATTTCGATGATGACTTGGCAATAATTAAGGAACTTGGTTTGTCTCATTACCGCTTCTCGCTTTCTTGGAGTCGATTGTTCCCGGATGGCAAATTAACCTCCGGTCCACTTCCGGATGGAGTCCGATATTATAATGATGTTATTAACAAATTAATTGCTGCAAATGTTGAACCAATGGTGACTTTGTTTCACTGGGATTTGCCACAAGCTCTTCAAGATGAGTTTGGTGGATTTAACAGCAGTGAAATCATTCCTTATTACTTGGACTATGCAGACTTTTGCTTCAGGTAAAACGCTTTTAAAATAAATAAAATTTTACAGCACTTCATCTCAACGTAAGTCTTAGAACTCTCTTACTAGGTATAATACCATTTAATCTGACTCTCTTTAACTGAAAATAGATATTATTTCGAATTCTTTAACTGAAAAAAATAATATTATTTCAGGACCTTTGGAGGCAGAGTAAAATACTGGTTCACATTCAATGAACCGTATGTGTACTGCACATTGGGCCATGGTTTAGCGGCAGCTGCTCCAGGAGTGTTCGAGCCTGCAACAGGGACCTATAACTGTGGTCATCATATCTTGTTATCACATGCAAACGCTTTTCACAGGTGATGAAATATTAAAAATAGAAAACAGAAATATATCGAAATGTTTCCAATGGTGTAATAGTTGCATATGTGTATCTTAAATGCTATATAGGAAAAACTTATACAAGAATAAGTGTTCAATCTGCAACATGATTTAAGATTCGTTCTGTTCCATAAAGGTATCATGAAATATTTCCACGAGTGGAAGGTATGGGAGTTTCTATAACCATGAGCACTGAATGGTTGGAGCCGAGTGATCCTGAAAATCAGACCCATTGGGAAGCAACCAATCGCTTTATTCAATCTGAGTTTGGCTGGATAGGTCATCCAGTATATGTAAATGGGGACTACCCGGAAATTATGAAAGGTGTTAATAAATTACAGTCATTGTATCAAAATAATAATAAATTGCAACATGCATGATCCTTAGAGGGTATAAATTATTTTTAAATTACCACCTTTATATGTTATAGTGCTCTGCAATGTATTGAAGTAAATAAATAAATATTTGTAGAAATGGTTCGTAACAAAACACAACAGGAGCCACACTTCCAGCATCTTGGGTCCCGATTACCTGAATTTACAGAGGAGGAAAAAGCTATGCTTAACCAAAGTTCTGACTTCTTTGCTGTACAGATGTACACAACAAGGTGTGCATTATTAGAACATTTTGTTTATAAGATTGTAACTTACATTTTAAAGGCATATTTGATCATAAAGTAAACTTACTGTTAAATAACACACTAAGGTATGTAATTCCTTTCTACAACGTTCCCGATTGGTTCATAACTTTCCTCTCGGACCGAGATGCAAAACAGCAATGTGATGTAAGATGGGAGCAATCACCTGGTTAGAGTTTTACAATTTATTCTCTTTTATTGAAAATGCAATCATAAATGTGGCAACATGCATGTGGCTTACATTTGTACAGTATTAAGTGTTTTTTTATAAAACACTGTGATTTTACAAAACAATCATAGTAAATCACAAATTGACCACAAAAAAAACTTGTTTGTATTCGGTTTGTGACTCAGTTATTTTCTAGAGGTGGAAAAAAAATGGTTATGAGTTAAAACATGAGTGTGCAAATATCACAATACTATGTGTCCACAATTAATTTTACACCACAGTCTCTTGTGTATGTTAAAGCCATTGCTTTTCTTGTTTGCTTATTCACGTTTTTGTTTGACATTCCAGCACAATAGTCTCCAAATCAAAATTTATGTAATAGGGTCATCCTGGCTTCGGCCTGTACCCTATGGAATACGCCGCCTGTTGAATTATATCAAAGCTGAATTTGGAGATCGACCCATATGGATCAGTGAAAACGGTTTCGAAGATAACCCAATTTATGATGATTACAAAAGAATATTCTATTATAAGTCTCACTTAAATGAAGTGCTTAAAGGTAAAACTGTTAACTTTGATTAAAAGTTGTTTAAATGACCTTCTTTTTAATCATGGAAATTTGTAGGATAAAATGTTATGTGTTTATCTATTGTATACTTGCCAGCAATTAAACTGGATAATGTGGATGTGAGAGGATATTGTGCATGGTCGCTCATGGATAACTTTGAATGGGCTTCTGGATTTACTCCAAAGTTTGGAATTTATTATGTTGATTTTGAAGACGATAAAAGAACTAGATATAAAAAGCGATCATCAGATTGGTGAGATTTTACGGAATCATAGAATATATTCAATTACTGTCCTTGTTTTGGCAACAGTCCAAGCAAATTGTTGAACTTATAAAAATGTGCATGACATGAGTCAATTTAAACAGTTCAGATGTTCAAGCTTTTAAATTACTTTGAGATAAAAACATACAAAGTTGAGGATTTCATTTATTCCTTCAGAAACAATGTTGATGCCATACGACAGACGTAATATATAATTTTTCTTATATAAACAAAGATTCTGCAAAAGACACAATAAATATTTTGTATTATTAATATTAATTTGTATTATACAAGGTATAAGAACATGATATCCACAAACGAATTCAGTGAACCTAGCCGTGATGTATTTTATTATGGAGATTTTCCCTACACTTTTGCTTGGGGGACTACCTCATCAGCATATCAGGTACTTAATACTTTCTGCTGCAGAATACTTTCATAACTATAATTTTGTGTCTACATTTTCTTCCTGTAGATTGAAGGTGCTTGGAATGAAGATGGCAAAGGAGTCAGTATATGGGATGAATTCACACACAAATTACAATCTCCAATCAGCGATGGATCATCAGGCAATACCGCCTGTGACAGCTATCACCGAATTGATCAAGACATTAAGATTATTAAAGAACTTCGGGTAATACAGACTAAAAACATGTAACTAAAGTTAATTTTACAATTCTTACTTTGTCAGGTGTCACATTACAGCTTTTCCATATCATGGTCGCGTGTACTCCCAGACGGCCACATGACAAACATAAACGAGATAGGAATCGATTATTACAATCGATTAATTGATGCGTTAAAATCGAATAATATTGAACCAGTGGTCACGTTATATCATTGGGACATGCCACAGGTAAATTTTTTTTAGTTAAGAGCATGGGAAAAATGTTAACAAGCATTTTATTTTACAAGGTTTTGCAAGATGAGTATGGTGGTTGGGCAAGTTCTTTAATTATAGATGATTTCGCTGCTTATGCAAAATTATGCTTTGAAATGTAAGTAAATCATCCATACACCCACATTCTCTTAAAGTAGTTATTATCAAACGCATTATTCAATTAACTTCTGTTTGTTAGATGATTGAGTTTCATTATCATGTTTTTAAGGTTTGGTGACCGAGTCAAAACATGGATAACCATAAAAGGTCCTCAAACTGAAGCCAAGATGGGTTATGACACTGGTGAATTTCCACCTAATATAATGGTAGGAACATCCAGCTCTAATTTCAGAAATATTGGCAAATATTGACCTTAATACATGTGTTTTGTTTTAAAAAATAGGGCAATGGTGTTAAAGCATATGAGGCTGCACATAACATGATACTTTCGCATGCCACCGCATGGAGAATATACGACACTCAATTTCGATGGAAGCAACATGGAAAGGTTGGTAAACATATAAGCTTTAAAGTAGTGAGCGAGCGAAGAGTTTGTGAAATCCAACACAGACATTAGTCAGTTTTGTTTGCAATATTACTAAACTAAAGTTGGTTTTGCAATGGCATAGCAAAAGTGGACCTCATGAAATAATGAGTTCACGAAAAAAAGTCACTTCCCTAACATATACATAATACAACACAGTGCAATAGGTTTAATAATTAAATTGCTGAGCATTTTTTCTTCTCATAATGTCCAAAGCTATTTTTGGCCTCATGGTTCAGCCTGAGTAATTATCCTTTAAGTTATATTCGACAAAGTAAAAATAGAAGGGTCAAGGGTTAGTTCATGTTTCTTTCTTTTCTCCTTAGGTTTCTATATCGATGGATTCAGCGTGGGGGGAACCTTTTGATAGAAGTGTACAAAGTGATGTGGATGCGAGCTACCGATATATGCAGGTTAGATATTTTTGTCATCAAATTTGAGTAGTAGTGTATACCGTATGTACATCATTTCTTTAAAAATCAGTCAGTTTAGATGCCGCTTACATATTTGTATGTCAATTGTAATTACCTGAGAATGCTGCTATATGATTCAGAAATAACTTTAAAACTTGTTTTGTTGTATATAGTGGTCAATTGGTTGGTTCATGTCTCCCCTAATGTTTGGGAATTACCCCGATGCTATGAAACAAGGAATTGCAACGAAGAGTAAAAATGAGGGACTGGTGACATCACGTTTACCAGAATTTTCACTAAGTCAACGAGAGTTGGTTAAAGGTGAATATTTAGTATTTCATATTCTAATATCCCACAAACCACTTATGTGTAAATTACAACTTTCAAGGTGCCATTGACTTTATCTCTTTAAACCACCTGACCACCTGGTATGTGGTGCAGTCGGATATCTATGGGAACTCTACCGCGCCATTTGTGGGAGTCGACTGCCAATCCAGTGAACCTTATCAGGACGAGTGGTTTGGAAGATTCTCTCAAGATCAGATTCCATCAAAAGCGACTCCTCAATGTGAACATCGTAAAATTGATAGAGCTGAAACCAACGGTAGTATACTTTATTTTGCGGTAACTTTATTTTTTAAAACTGTCACTGCTTGCAGCCCCACCAAGTGTTGAATCCGATTCAGATACACTAATAATGCACGACTGGACGTGGAGGGAAACAGGCTCACCTAACAAACGAATTGTACCGTGGGGTATTAGACAGATGTTAACATGGATTAAAGGTAAAAAATGATTCATTAATATACTTATACGTGCATTTAAAATTTCCAACCTCTTATTACAAAAACTGCTTACATGGTGTAAATTATAAAATAATTATGTAAATCAAAGTTGTGTTGCAGATAACTATGGCAGTGTACCAGTATATGTAACGGGAAATGGATTGTCAGAGCCAGTAATTACCTCTATTGTCGCTGATTGTACTGTAACACAACGACCTACCACCAGGTATGTAATAAATTTGTTATATTCATATGATATTTGTTACACGATGTTTAGGTGGGCGTGATATTGGCCTGAACGATCGAGAGAGATCAGAGTACATTCGTCTTTACACAAATGAGGTGCTTAAAGCAATTGATCTTGATCATGTGGATGTCAGAGGATACTTTGCCACATCACTTATGGATGGTTTTGAATGGCTGTCTGGTAATTGTGACGTTATATGGCCATTGGCATGTTCAAAAAATCTATGATTATATTGTTTTATGCAGGATACTCAGAACGTTATGGAATGTACAGAGTTGATTATAATGATTACACAAGGACAGCAAAGGAATCTGCTTGGTTTTACTCGGATCTGGTCAGAGAAAATGGATTTCATGTTGCAAAGAGTCAATGTCCAATCAATGAAGACAGAGATAGAAAGATATACGGACAATTTCCAAATGGTGGGTAATACAATCCAATTTATTACTGTCAGAGATATGTGCTAAAATACATTTGCTATATTTTCAGACTTTGCCTGGTCATCTGCCACCTCGGCATATCAGATTGAAGGCGGATGGAATGCTGATGGTAAAGGTGAAAGTATCTGGGACGTTTTCAGTCATGCTGGTCGCTGTAACAACAATGAAACTGGAGATGATGCTTGCTTGAGTTATTACAAATCGGAGGTAACTAAAAGGCGACTTTACCAACAGTCTGTCACCAATATATATTGTTGTAGATTGTCATAGTGTGTTTTTCAACATTTTGCTATTTCTTATATTCCCTAATGTAGCGTCTTACCATGCTCTGTCATAGGTATGTTGATGATGGAAAAGTAGTACCTTTAATTTTTTTTACTTTAGTTTAAGACACATCCTTATGCATCAATGAATAGTGATAATTTATCTTTATTAACATGTTACAAAAACACTTAAAGCCCTCCAGGTCATACCTCCATAATTAATACATATAACATACAATCTTATTGATCTTTCAAGTTACAGAGGCCTCAATAGTTACCCCCAACCCAATATTCTGTGTTTAAACCTACTTCACTATTAAAATAAATTTTAGGTTGATGTACAGCTGCTGAAGGGTATATCTGTTGGATATTATCGTTTCTCACTTTCCTGGCCTCGTATTATTCCAACCGGTGAAATAAATGATGGGATCAATCAACCAGGTGTTGATTATTACAACAATCTCATTGATGAATTGTTGGCCAATAACATACAACCCATGGTCACACTCTACCACTGGGATCTGCCACAGGTAAATTCTCTACTGGATGAAGTAGGTGAGTGATACTATCTGAAATATTATCCAGGCTCTGCAAGATAAGTATGAAGGGTGGCTTGATCAAAGTGGAATAATAGTAAAAGCATTTGCTGATTACACCGATTTTTGCTTTAAAACTTATGGAGATCGTGTCAAGTTTTGGATTACGTTCAATGAACCTTTCATAACTGCACAACTAGGTAATTATCTTCTAAAATTATAGATGTAGATTATCTTAAAATTAATCATTTTTATATGCCAAATACCTAAATATATTTTCAGGTTATGGAGTCGCCGCTTTTGCACCAGGCCATTACTCACCAGGTGAAGGGGTTTATTATGCAGCACATTCTATCATTAAATCTCATGCTCAAGCATACCACATTTACAACAACACATATCGTGAAAGTCAAAAGGGTCAAATTGGTATAACTTTAAATACGAATTGGGTGGAACCAATGACAACAACAGATCTAGACCATATTGAGGCTTCAGTAAGTAAAATTTTTGTTATATAATTTATCTGGGTCGAAACCCTATCCTATTTTGCCTAGAAATTGTGTTGAGTAATGACGAATCAGGGTTCTCAGTGTTATTGACCAGTGATTAAATGCCTCTTTTCAACACAAAATACCATTCATGTAGTTTCATGAAAACATAAACACTAGCAGTGGAAATACAGCAAAGAACTTGCAGGGTTAGCATACACCGCTTCATCAGCTTGTTAAATACATTAGAAGTAAGATTGTTTATCAGCATAAATCGAGTTGACTAGCACAAGCAAGTATGATATCCCAAGTTGTTTAAAGAACCAAAATAAAAAAATAACCTAAGAAATTTAAATTTTTTAAAAAGTATGTTCTCTGGCTAAAATTGTGTGGTTGCAAACTATTTAAGCATTGCCTGTTTTATAACTCTTTCACATTTTTCCATACCTATAAATAACATTTTCCATTTTCAGCAAAGAAGCTTGGCCTTTTCTACAGGTTGGTTTGCTGAACCTATTTTTAACTCAGGAGATTATCCGGATGTCATGATATGGAATGTATGTGTTTGCAGAGAGAAGATTGTATAATTTATGAAATTTAAACAACTTTTGATTAGGTTGGAAACCGAAGTGAATATTACAACATAACTTACGACCGATTGCCAAAGTTTACTGAAGAAGAAAAGGAGTTAAACAAAGGCACTTCAGATTTCTTTGGACTTAACCACTACACTTCCAATCTCATTGTACCATGTTCATATTACCCAGAAGAAGGCCCTACTTATGACAGTGATCAAGTTAGTATTGTTAAAGAGATTTGAACATTAACAGACAACACATGTTATAATGCACATTGCATCCAAAGGAAGCTTGTGGAGATGGCTGTGCTGAGTGGCCTCCTTCAGCATCCACCTGGCTCTACCAAGTTCCTTGGGGAATTCGGAAGTTGTTGATATGGATTAAAAGGACTTATGGGGATCCAGTCATCTACATCACGGAAAATGGGATATCGGAACATCATTCTGATGGACTTGATGATGATATACGAGTCAACTATTACAAGAATTATATTAATGAAGTTTTGAAAGGTATAGTATATAATAAATGTTATTCTAAACTCAGCCAGGTTAAATTATAACAATTTCAGCAATCAAAGAAGATGATGTAAATGTAAAGGGCTACACAGCATGGTCACTAATGGATAACTTTGAGTGGGCTGAAGGTTACTCTGAGAGATTCGGGCTGCATTGGGTCAATTTTACTGATCCAGAACGAACAAGAATTCCAAAAAAATCAGCTTCTTATTATCGATCATTGGCTGGAAGTGGGACTTATGTGAGGCCTGCTGATGAACCATGGCAATATTTCTCGACAAAGTAAATGAATCTGTGAAATGAGAAAGCAACTTAACCAAATATTTATTTCATGTAGATCGGAAACTGACCGTGATGATTTTATCTTTGGATTATTTCCGGATTCTTTTCTGTGGGGTGCATCATCTAGTGCCTACCAGGTGGAAGGTGCTTACATGAAAGATGGAAAAGGTAAGTGATATTTTATTATATAAAAACACTTGATTTACCAAGTTGCATACCAGGTCAAAACATATGGGATACATTTACACAAGAAGATGGGCGTATACCAGTATCAGAGATCATGAATTCAAGTCATGTAATGGAAAGTATAACTGATGATTTGTCGGGATTAAGCACAGGGAATGTGGCTTGTGATTCATATTACAAAACTGAATATGATGTGCAGGTAGACGTCTACATTAACATTTTAAATGAATTGTATGTAACTTGTGATACACAGATGCTTAGTGGACTTGGAGTCAGTCAATACCGCTTCTCATTGTCATGGAGTCGTTTATTCCCCACTGGAAATTTAATGGAAAATGAAGTGGCAAATGTTGAAGCTGTTGCTTACTACAATCATGTATTAGATGAACTTGAAGCTCGTGGTGTTAACCCCATTGTGACATTGTATCATTTCGATCTTCCACAAGCACTTGAAAATGCTGGAGGTAAATACAAAGCCACTCACAGCTGTGTGTGCCTTTTAGACATAAAAAGAACGTACTTCATTGCAATATAATAATTTTAAATTGTTGTATATAGAAAAATAAATAGAGTATCAAAAATGAGACCTACAAGTTTGAAATCAGTTTTCCAAATTCTACTCAATTTTATTTTTTTAATAAAGGCTGGATAAGTGGTCAGTCCTTTACTTGGTTTGAGCGATATGCAGATTTCTGTTTCAAGACATTTGGAAACCGAGTGAAGAATTGGATCACAATATATGATCCTTACTCTGTGGCTTGGATGGGTTATGGAAGTGGTGAACATGCACCAGGTTGGCAGTGCGGTTATGGTATAATTTAGTTTCAGAATCAACAAATACATAATTGCACAATAACATAATACATATGCCTTTACTCTTTTGTTATTAGTGGCTATTTGAAAAGTTCTTTAGTTGAAACTGTAAAATTTCTCCTATGGAACTTTAATGGTCAAATCGTCTCTAAATTCTTGGGTTCATGATTCTTTTTTAGTAGTTTAAACTAAAGTAAAGAATTCCATTACAAAGATGTATGAAGTATTTTAATACAAGGTATAAATACCTTTACTTTGGTTTAACTTTAACTTTATCTTATTTGTCTAGTGAATTTCTGAAGTGCATTGTGTTTTTATAAACCTGGCGAATAAAAATGTAATTATAAATAAAATTGTTATGGCAACCTTATTTTTAGGGAAGAATAAAAACCCTGGTAGTGATCCTTATACAGTGGGTCATCATCTCATACTTGCCCATGCTGCTGCCTGGCATAGATATGATGACTTATACAGAAGCACCCAAAATGGAAAGGTGATATTTTGCACTTTTTGTATATGTGTGAAACCTTTGACGCATCAAAGAATGTAGTTGAAAATCATCCAATTGTTTAGTATCATATATCAATTTTACCATATTGTCTTATTGTATCGTCAAGTTTTACGACATAAATCTTTCATGTTTTAGTTTTATTTAACTATATTTTAACTACATAGTATACAGCCATGTTGCTCTGAATCCACTATGGCTTAGTCATGCAATCAAGTCAGAACAACGGGAGTTAAGATGCAACCACCAATATAATTAGCAATATCTATCAGGTTAGCATTGCTCTGTCATCTGACTGGTATGAACCTGCTGATACTGCCAGCACAAGTGACTTGGAAGCAGCAATTCGTGCAACCGATTTCCGACTTGGTTGGTTTGCACATCCCATCTATCTGACAGGGGATTACCCAGAAAAAATGAAAACCCAAGTTGCGAAGAAAAGTGATGGTTTGTCTAGGCTGCCTAGCATTACTTCAAGTGGCCAAAATTATATTAATGGTAAGCCCTCTTAATGATATGCATCTGAAACAACTATGTTCAAGTTTCTTACAATCTGTTTTTCATTTTATTATTATAGTTTTCATCTACACTTAAAAGAAAAATAAAATGTCCAGACTAAATTTGCTAATGTGTCTTTTTACAAATTTTACCTCCACAATAACTTGTATTTGTGTTAGCTTTAAATATCAGATCCTCCAACCTACAGGAACATCTGACTACTTTTACCTAATTCCTGGAACGGCTCAACTGGTTTCAGATAATTCTACTACTAGCATTGAACCAAGTTATATTAATGATCAGGTAACAACTTGGTTTTTATTCAAACATTATATCGTAATATCATCCAAATATCAAAATGATAATGTTATTTTGGTGTTTCTGTTGTTGGTTTCACACTTTAGATCAGGTAGTCTGACTGTAACCATCAATGTTATCAGGATGTGGCATTTTCACGTGATCCAACTTGGCCAAATCTTGGAGCAGAAGTTGACAAATCACCAGTCTCATGGTCGATTCGGCGTCTTCTTTATCTTGTTTATGGACAATATGTTTCTGCTTCATCATCATCAGTGATTTCTGACTCATCAATTGTAGTTGGTGATGTCAGCTTTTACACTGATGACATCACACAAGAGAAGGATGATTCTGAAAGGACAGATGTGCTCAAGTTGTATACAAATGAAATATTAAAAGGTAGTTAATTCGCTTACCTGTTTTTTACTTAAATTTATATTTAAACATATGTTTAGCTCAACAAAGAGACAGGGTAAAAGTAGAAGCTTTCCATGCTGTTCTTATGGATGGATTTGAATGGGAGCATGGGTTCACTCGTAGAAGGGGTCTTTACCATGTTGACTTTAACAGTATAGACAGGTATTCTGGATGTTATAACTTGATTATTATCTTAATATTTCTTACTAATAGACCAAGAACTGCGAAAACCTCTGCAACCTACTACAGCTCATTGATTCAAACCAATGGTTTCCAAACTAAAATAACAACTTCAACAACCCTGTTCGATTCTGGGATTCCAGTTGAAGTAATTACAAACTTCCAACCTTTGCCTGCATCAGATATCCCATCTGCAGCTAGTGTTTCTGTTTGGGAGGTTTGTTTTAAAAAGGGTAGTCCTACAAAATTGGTTTCATTAAAAATCTTTTAGAATTTTAGTTCTACTATAGCAAGAGAACGAGATGAGTTTTTTTACTCAACGTTTCCTGATGACTTCAAGTGGAGCGTGTCTACTTCGGCATATCAAGTAAACATTTGACTTATTGTTTCTGTTTACTATTTTCTCCCTCTTCCGGTAGAATAATAGGATCCATTGTATTATGTATTTTAGAACAATTGTAGTACTATTGGGTATATTTAAAGTCCTTTAACAAGGATACCGTCGGTTTCTATAGTTTACATAAAGCCATGTATTTAACAATTTAAACAAAAAGTACTGTAATTTAATTAGATTGAAGGTGGATGGAATGCAGATGGAAAAGGGGAAAGTATCTGGGACACATTTTCACACACTCCTGGAAAAATAGCAAATAATGAAACTGGTGATGTTGCTTGCGACAGTTATCACAAGGTTTGTCATCAGCTTGAGTGCTGACAAAATATAAACCTTTAATGCATTGTAGGTAAAAGAAGATGTTAACTTGATAAAAATGTTGGGAGTTCAACAATATCGATTTTCAATCTCTTGGAGTCGCATATTTCCAGATGGTACCACATCATATGTCAATCAAGGTGGTGTTGATTACTACAACTCCTTAATTGATTCTCTACTGAAAATTGGAGTTGAACCAGTGGTTACTCTTTATCATTGGGACTTGCCACAAGTAAATATTATTAAAAACATTGTGATGCAAAGTGTAAGTCAATTAATATTTGTCCAGGCACTAGAAGATATTGGTGGTTTGTTAAATGAAACAGTTGTAGATAGGTTTAATGAATATACCGACTTTTGCTTCAAGACATTTGGAAATCGTGTCAAATTTTGGATCACATTCAATGAACCCTATGTTATTACATGGCTTGGGTAAGCAAAATAATATAAATTAAATTAGTTTTTCCTACGATTTCAGTAACTAACCTAGATCAAATTCTAGATACGGCATTGGAGTTTTTGCTCCTGGAATTAACAGTTCACCAGGTGAAGCCCCCTACCAAGCAACACACAATATAATTAAAGCTCATGCAAAGGCATATCGGACATATGAGAAGTTTTACAAAGGAAAGCAAGGGGGGAGGATTGGTATGACAATGAGTACAGAGTGGGCAGAGCCGAAGGATCCAAACAACCCAAGTGATGTAGAAGCTGCTGATAGATTCCTACAGGTAAATTTAAGCTTAACATAAAAGTTTCACTATTCCTGTCTACAGTTAACCATTATCAATATTGCAGTCCATCCTGGGTTGGTTTGCTCATCCTATTTTCAAAAATGGAGATTATCCAGAAGTTGTCAAGAAGCAAGTCAATGAAAGAAGTCAACTGCAAGGTTAGAATATGCTTATAATATTGTGTCGTACAATATAGTATGATAATCAACAATTCTCTTGGCAGGAACCCCATCTCGGCTTCCAGTATTCACTGATGCAGAAAAAGTGGAAATTGCTGGAACAGCAGACTTTTTTGCAATTAATGGTTATACGTCAAGATTAGTTACTTATCAGGACAAGTCAACTTGGCCGCCAAGTTATGAGAATGATCGAGATACACATGAAGTATGGTTTGAAAATCCAATTTGACTTCTAGTTAGTGTTTAACTTGGTACATCGTCAGGAACCCATCCCTGGTGCAATTCAAGCCACACCAGACTGGCTTCAAATTGTTCCTTGGGGAATGAGACGTCTTCTAAACTGGCTAGATAGAGAATATGGTCACCCAACCGTCTATATCACTGAAAATGGTGTAGGAACAAGTGATGCAACTGTTGATGATCAAATAAGAGTCAACTTTTATAAAGCTTATATCAACGAAGCATTGAAAGGTAAATAACAAATGTTTTTTTGCATTAAGACTTATAAAATTATTTGTTGAATGCAGCACAACAGTTGGATGGAGTAGATTTGCAAGGATATACAGCCTGGTCACTGATGGACAACTTTGAATGGAATTCTGGGTATGGGCCAAGATTTGGTCTTTTTGAAGTTGACTTTAATGATAGTATGAGGCCAAGAACCCCAAAGAGATCTTCCATTTACTACAAGTTGGTAAAATTTAACTCTTGACAGTTTTTATACTAATTATAATTATCTACTCAGTCAACTAATCCGCAACAATGGATTCCCTCCATTGCTACGAGATGAGAGAATAACTGGAGATTTTCCTCCAAGTTTTATCTGGGCAACAGCAACTTCATCTTACCAGGTTCAACATTATGTTAATTTTAGAATTATGTTTAATTTATATAATGTTTGTAAATTATCAGATTGAAGGGGGTTGGAATGAAGACGGAAAAGGTTTGGGAATCTGGGATGTTACTTCCCATACACCTGGATTAATCTCGGTAAGTTATAAATACTTGTGTGATCAGTAAAAACATAATGATAATATATTATGTCAGGATGGAACAAATGGAGATGTTGCTTGCGATAGTTACCACAAGTTTGATGTGGACATAGAGCTCCTTAGCAGCATGGGTGTATCACATTACAGGTAATACATTTGAACTAGAGTTTCTTAATATAAAAACTTAAGCAAAACTTATTGACAGATTTAGCTTATCCTGGCCAAGAATTTTGCCTAGCGGCAAAAATACAACAATTAATCAAGCAGGAATAGCATATTACCATGCACTAATTGATGGTTTGCTAGCTGCTGGAATTGAGCCAATGGTCACCCTTTATCACTGGGATCTTCCAAATGCATTACAGGTAATGATTTTAGTTCAGAGAAATGGCTCATCCAGTATTTTAGTGCAGTTACCCCTTCTTTGCCCCTCCTTTTTGGTAGGATTTGGTGGTTGGGTCGGCGCCCCCTTTGTGGGTTAAATTGTGGAGTATGTAGACATCTGTTTTAAAGAATTTGGTCCAAAAGTGAAAAGATGGATTACGTTTAATGAGCCATGGGTGTTCACAGTTTTAGGTTATGCTGACGGTGTTCATTCACCCAATATTAAGGATCCAGGTCGATCTGAATACCAAGCAGGAAAAAATATGTTGCTAGCCCATGCTAAAGCATACCGGTAAATGCTTAGATTTTATATAATTTGAACTTTTCACCTAAATGAATAATTTTTTTAGATTATACCAAGCTCAATACAAAGCAGATCAAAATGGAGAAGTTGGAATTACTTGTAACTCAGATTGGTCCGAACCGAGAAATCAATATCGTCAATTTGATTATGATGCAACAAACCGTGTCATGCAATTCTTTCTTGGTTGGTTCATGCATCCAATTTGGGTCAATGGCGATTATCCTGATGTCATGAAGGTGTGTTGTATAATTTTATATTGTCATAATATAGACAATCATAAATTTGTTACAGGAATATGTTGCAAAACGTAGCGCTGCACAAGGTGAAGCAACTTCAAGACTTCCAGAGCTTACTGCACAAGAGAAAAGTTTAATATTTGGAACTGCTGACTTTTTTTGGTCTAAATCATTATACCACAAATCTTGCCTATGAAACATTCAGTCCCGATCGCATTAATAAAGTGAGTTACTATCGAAGACAGAGAAGCAAACACAGAACAGGATTTTACATGGCCAGCAGCTGCATCGGTTTGGCTAAAAGAAGTGGGTGTTTGTGTCAATCAAACATGTGTATATATAAGCTAGTGGTGTTTTATTCTAGGTTCCATGGGGAATAAGAAGATTATTATCATGGATAAAGAAGGAATACAACGATCCTCCTATTTTGATCACCGAGAATGGAATCTCTGAGGAGGGGAATTCGGATGAACTGAATGATTGGTGGAGAAAATCATATTATCAGAACTACCTTAATGAGGTCCTAAAAGGTAAATGTGACACAAACAGAGTAATTAGTACCACTAGAGAAAAGATGCAACTTACTTGTGAAAGCTACACTTTTATTATGTGTTTTCACCGTTTGTTTTAGCAATACTTCTTACTTTAAATCTAAAAACTAAAGTGTAGACATTTTATAGCAATTCAGCTTGACAATGTTAACGTGATTGGTTACACTGCTTGGTCACTCATGGACAACTTTGAGTGGGCCGAGGGTTATTCTGAGCGATTTGGACTGCACTGGGTTGACTTCAATGACCCAGAACGACCCAGGATTAAAAAACAATCTGTGAATTGCTTCATGGAAATAATGAATAGATCATTCCCCATCAGTGGATTGGACTATTGTTCAAGAAATTCACCAGTGCTACCAACAACTCCAGGTCATTTAGGTGTCAATGATAAATAAGTTATTTTAAACAGTGCTTAGTTTTCTGTGAGTTCCTTAGTGTCTTCAATGAAATGACATTTCTTGCCTACATACACACATGTATTCTTATGTTTGTTATAACTTTAATATACAGAATCAACAACAACGATCCCAGTTGAAGTGACAACTACAGAACCTGTTGAAACTGAACCACCCATTGAAACAGAGCCGCCTGTAACTGAAACTGAACCACCCATTGAAACAGAGCCACCTTTTACTGAAGCTCCACCAATAGAAGAAGATTTCATTGAAATGCCTAAATTTCTCGGATATAGCTTAACTACATTAGATTCAGAGAGGGCCCTTTACATGCTGTTCGGATTCACCCTGCTGTTTTGTATAACAACATTGATTTTTGGTAGGTTTAAATATATGGTATACCTTTTTATAAGTTTAAATATAGTACTTTATTCAGGTCTTTATTCTTATTCAACTAAGATATACAATTTTTTTGATGTGATTTACCATTTACATTTTTTTCAGTGTTTATTCTACTTCGGCGCCATAAAAAAACCACTTCCAGTTTTGGATCCCAGAATCATAGTTTCGAAATGGAAAATGCAAAAGAAACAACAAGTAAACCTGAAAATTGGAACCAAGTTACTTCAAGTGAAAAAATACCAGATAATATTGATCAAAAAAATGAAGAAACTGATGATCTAACTAGTTTTTGATAAAAGTTTTTAAAAATTTGCGATTTATTGTACCTATCCAAATTATGATGTTCATCTTAATTTAAAGTACTTTTGTATAATTGGTGATGTTATTTTTAATGACTGATTTCTATGCAATTTTTTGGGTCTAATTATTAATTGACTTTTTAATTTTTTGTATGGCTATTGAGGCCTGTGTTAAGTAAGTTTTTTTACGTTTAAAATTACAATAAAACGTGATGCTTAATTATATATATTATTGAACACATTTGGTACCGTAGCTCTTTCGTGCTTTCATAACGAACAGTTTTTGCAGTGACGCAGATTATTTGCATGCGATTTCTGCAATATCAGCTGAATATCATGAGCAGTTTTTTAATATTCACAATAATTTACACATGTATGTACCGGTATTATAAGAAACTTATAATTTACCTTGTGCACTTGGATAGTCAAAGATCTGATAATAGTAGTGATAACGTAAAGAAGTTGGGTTTTTCATGTGAACAGCATAAAATTGTGTCAGTCAGTCAAACGCATTGTAATGTACTAGACACCACCATTGTTGGAAAACCTAGTTTCGCTAACACCTGACCGGGCCGGAACTGGGACGATCTACTGATTTGAGAAAACAATCCATAAAAAAGTTGTCTGTAGACTAAAGGCTGATATACATTCCCGCCCATTTCTTCTATTACGTCAATATTAAAAACTTCTGAATTATGAACCGGCAGAAAAATCTATTTTTCTTTAATTTCCCTTCTGGGCGGCCTAATTAAGTATTATAAATATGGCTTAACGTGTACATAATTGCGGGTTTAACATAATTAAGATGAACTGCAAAAACGACATCTTTGTTTTCGCAGATTTTCCCATTTTTATTCCAAAAAGTTTGTCTATTGTGGGTTATGTTTTTATGCATTATTTTAAAGTTATATGATAACATATCAACTTTGTTCAAAGTCTTATAACATTTTATATGTGTTTATTTGACATTATGAGAAATGACATTTAAACTGATATTTGCTTGCTGCTGAGTGAATAAGACGACCCGATACACTGATAAGTGAAAGAACAACTTCGATTTCCGCGCACTGTTCGAATCGAGGTAAGTAGGCTATTAGGAAAGCTATACAAACAGGTGTAAGATTAAGTTGTAACACATACCGCACGAGCACCGCGAAAAACCTTCACGAATAAGGTCTCTCCTTATCTTTCGGGTGATATTTGCAACGTGCAACCAACTTCCAGGTCGCTTTAGAGACAATGTCGTAGATTTCGAAGACACATTCGAAATTAAACATATTAAATTAAGGTTGGAACAAAATTTTAGCAATGGCATGTAACCAGGTATTTTTAAATTCAAGGGAAAATTCCTCACGCCCGAAGGGAAATGGAAGCGGAATGAGAGACAAAAGGAAAACTATGAAAGGTAGTACATATATATATACTTAAAGTTTTTTATTTCTGGCTATTTGATTATTTTATAGTTAGTGGCTTTTTTAACCTATATGTAAATCCTAGAATCCTTTATAACGTATATGGTAGACTTATGTGAAAAAGAAAGGATTCTTATTTTTACCGCACTTAGTGTGGTGAAACGACATGCATTTCGAATTTAACACACTTGAATGTTTGGTACATTTAATGATCGATAAATTTAAACAGATCGAGACAATGCAGTTTAAATGTATTACCTACTAACATAGACGCAATGAGTATATTCAGGGTATTAGGGTTTAAGTCAGTACCTATCGAGATGATATGTGGTCTTTTTCCTTAGACCAAACATATGGACATATTGACTATTGATCATTTATATCAATTAATGCTCCAGGAAAGATGTGCTTTCTAAAATTAGATATTCATGTTTTATGAATACGTAGAGCAGTATAAAATGGTCAATTGTCAGGTAGCATATCGCGGCTTAGCTAAGCTGTTACAGGTATTAGACACAACGACTACAGTGCATTGCGTATGGGGTCTTCATAAATCCACCCCTCCTTTTTCTTGGTACGTTGGAATAATGTATATAAACTTTACTTTGCTTGTCTGTGTTGGAGATCGAACCAAAACTATTTTTAAACCGCAGTGTAATAAAAACATATTTAACCCGTTAAGTTTTTAGGTTATGTACCAAGCTACCTGGATGGAAACGAGGTGTGCGTGGTTTGCGGTGATAAAGCGACCGGCTACCATTATCGATGTATTACATGTGAAGGATGCAAGGTATAAGCTGCTTTAATTACAATGTACCGCAAAATAATAAAAACTTTTAAAAGAAATACGAATAAAAAGAAAATAGGATAGGATAGTACATCCACATTTATCCGCGTGGACGGTAAAACCACAGGGATTAACAAAATGGCAATCGTCAGATCACCTCGCAGTGTATGGTGTATAATAAACCATATAAAACAAACCATCGTGTTTAATTTCTTTTTTTGCTTAAAAGTTTTTTTGTCATCTGTCAAATTTAAGCTTGTGTTATTCTTTTATGACAAATTTATAAAAGCTGGTATTTTTTACAGGGATTTTTTCGACGCACAGTACAAAAAGGTTTACATCAAGCGTACCAGTGTAAACAAGATGAAAAATGTAAAATAAACAAAGTTTCTAGAAATCAGTGTCAGCTGTGCAGGTACAAGAAGTGCATTACTACTGGCATGGCCACGGACCGTAAGTTATTTTAATGTTTTTTTCATGTATTTTTATGCAATAAATTATGTTGCCTTTTATTCCAAGGCGGGAGCTTGGTGTTTGCAATGTTTTATTAGTTCACAGGAATACGGAGATTAATTAAGGTGTTGCGCAATTTGCTAAAGTTAAGCGTAATGATTGCCAACCGGGTGTCATTAACGTAATTAACATAAAGTTGTTGCAAAACTTAGGCCTCTTCTATTTAATAATTTGATCAGTGGGTTGCAGGTAAGCATGTCAGGCAGTTTTGTCCTTTCAAACTGTTTTTAACTCTGTTTTTTAACGCTAGAGCCTCCTTTCGACTATGTCATTAAATATTATCGCAAAATTACTGTATGTTTTCCAGAATGCCGCAAACCATTCGTTTCTTGGGTATAGGTTGCTGTCAAAGAATTGGATACCAATGACTTAGCGGTAGCCTTAGCTTTACCCATCTGCAAATAACCCAAAATATGATTATAACCTTTTCCATGGTGTTAGTTGAATAGTTGACATTATCTAAAGAACAACTGAGACATTTCGCCATAGTTTATCATTATCTATAGACTTTAGTTATACTTTTGAATTAGTTAGTAAGTTACTGTGTATTTGGTCCTATAAATATAGTGATGACGTAATGTTGTTACAGTTGTATTAAACGAAGACAAGCGCTTGGCAAAACGTAGATTAATCGAAAGAAATCGACAACTCCGCCGTCATAAAGATCTAGGTCACGTGATTGAAACATGGAAGTCAAATAAATTGAGCGAGGAAGAAAAACACGTGATCAATTCCGTCGTGCAAGCTCATTATGACTTGGGGTCTTATTGTGACGTAAGCAATTTATACACTTAAAATAATCATAAATGTAGGGTTATATTTAATATATATACCTTGATGGGAATAAATATATATCCGTATCGCCTTGCCATCGATGGACAAAACCTATTGCTTGTAGGCTAATTACAGTTTTACATGAAACCGCAACATCACAACTGTGAAATAATCATAGAAAATTCGCCGCTACATCACTGTAAAACATTTCAGATAACGGGAGTTAGCTCAACTGCAAGCCATAACGAACATTTCTCAAGCGCATTGACGAATGCGGTTACAAGAGTCGTGGAATTTGCAAAATGTCTGCCATTTTTCTCCGATCAAGTAGGTCAAATTCTAACTACTGCTAAAATAAAATTGAATAACGTGCCGATTGTTATCAATTAACAACGCGCTGTGACAACTTCAGCCCACGGAGTTACATGTGTTTAAATTAGAAACTTGTTGCACACTGACTGTAGGCATAATTCGTATATTACATAATTGAAGAAATCGACTAAAATTCTCAGGTTTCGACTGATGACCAAGTGACGATGCTAAAAGGTTGCTGCATGGAAGTTATTGTCCTAAACGCTGTTACCGATTATGACAGACAACGTGGTACTCTCAAGTTGTTTTCTTCCGTGGTCGTTTCAAGGAATCAGTTGCGCCGAACACGTTTTGACAACTTCGCGGATGATCTGTTTAGAACAGCGGAAGAAATGGCAATTTTGCAATTAACCCAAACGGAAATTTCAATGATGAAAGCAATAATAGTATTTGCACCAGGTAAAACTGTTAATTTAAATATGTTATAGTTAAATTGTTCAATCCACTATGCAGATCGACCAGGGGTTCAGCAAACGGGCAGGATCAAGAACATACAGAATTTCCTCCTTCAAGCATTAAACCATTACCTCAATGACAAAAGGAAACACGAGTATACGGTGTGGTCGATGTTGCTGCTTAAAGTAAGATACACACTTGTATAAAAAAGAATAAGCTTGAGAGCACCGCCATGCGACCGTGCAAAGTTGACATAAATTGCTACCTCGTTAGGTCGGATTTTTTTATTTTAAACTAGTAGATAATTTTTCTATAGATTTTTTTCTTTTGAATATTGTACTAATTCATTCAACGAGTGTCAAATTTAGTTTACAGTCCTATATTAACCCATATTTGTTTACCAATGTTTTAAGTTGGCGGATGTACGACGCATTAGCACTGGCTTTGCGGCTTCCCTCATGCACATGAAACTAAACAACCCAGAAGAGTTAGTCATACTATTTTCTGAACACAAAACAAACGACGAACCAAGATATGTGAAGCAGGACGAACGATTCAACCATCACTGCTCGAAGAGCAATATTTGCAAACTCGCAGAAAACAAGGAAAACGAACTTTTTACTTCACCCAATTCAATTCCACCACTTTCAAAGGAATCGATTCGCAATTTTACGTATCATGAATGGCTTCCTTTCCATTGTTTTAATGGGACTTTACCCAACTATCAAGGCTCTTACAAACTGCCACGACGAGAATTAAGGCCCTTTCCCTCACATACGACCAGCATCTTCCCAAAAATTGTAAATGGTCCGGATTTTCAGTCACCTTATTTACAGAAGAATTTTCGGCTAAAAGAAAGATCCGACAAATGTGCAGATTTAAAAAATACCGAATACAGTGAATCACCGGCAGCCCAGTATACAAATAGAGACTCACCGAGTAATCCAGCAAAAGCGGGCAGTAAAATATCCACTCAGACTCACGTTTTCAAGATTTTCGATAGCAATGTAACACTGTTAAAAACGATGTCTCCAAACATGCATGCAGAACCAAACACTTCCTCTTCCTTTAAAGAAAACAAAATTCCAACTCATTTTCACGAAAATATCACCGTTCCAAGACGGACAACAGAAGGAGAACCTACTGACGAAGCAATGAACCTGTCACTTAACATCAATTAACCAGCCTGACAAGATGGACGTGAACCAATTGTCATTGCAAGCTGTATACTCAATATCGGCAGTAACCTTGTGTAACTCCTAAAAAATGACACATTGACGTGATCGGCATCGACTTAATACTATAAAAGTCTGGCTACAAATAGAATGTCCAATAAGGAAGCTTTCAATGAATATACTCCCTATTTACTTATAAATACACGACATACGCATACAATACAAAATACATCATTCAAAATAAATCCCTAGACTAAGTAAAGGTTATATTTTTATTTGTCAATGTCGGTTGCAACAGGGGTAATTTTTAAACGACTTGTTTATGGCCGGATTATTTTAGCTATACATTGTATGTGGTAGAGACACTACTATACGAAAGGATTTTTTTACCAAACTAAGTTTTGACCCTAAGGTGGGCTCGTGACTCAGATCGTTTTTACGTAGAAATCGGCTTTAATAATCGATGTGCTCAGTTGTTTGTCTATTTGCATCAGAAAATACGTAGGGGCTAAAACTAGACACAATCAAAGCGCTGCGAATTCCACCATTTTTCGACTGACCGACTAACGAACAAGCATAAGATTTAACCAGCCGGATAGAATACTCGTGTTTAACGCCAACAAACGACGCTTGATTGGGCAGCTGGGCTGTTTAGTAAGCGTGATTATCAAAGACTTTGTTCCGATAATGTATCTTATAATTGTCCTCCTCGTTAGCTGACAACCAAACCAGCTGACAGCTAGTAGTACTGGGTACTGTGACGATGACAAGTGTTAGAATGCCTTTCTTTGTGCCCTCAAATAGATAAACAAATGATATCAAATATTGTAAAATATAAGACACTATTATACAATTACCGAAGGTACGATTCGGTTTATATTGACTCATTAAGTTTTACAGATCGCTAAAATAACAAGTTTATAAAGTACTGGTGAACTTCTGCTCATGTTTAAATGCGTTGCTGGAAAAACTAGAAGTACTAGACCCCCTCACTAGTTTCACACCTGTTGAAAACAAACTTAACAAAGTTCTTAGTAAAACCAACAGATATATATCTGAGCGAGATATAATCGGGGGGTAGAATAGGATATTCATGTTTTATCCTTGATTAGAAAACGGGGGAGGGTTAACCCATGAGTAATAGTCAGATTACCTTCCGCCCATTCTTTAATTTGTGTAAGGTATACTCTAAGTCTAGACGTTGGTTGTTTCCTTGATCAAAGCACTTAAAACAGCAATTGTATTAACCCTGTGGGTTGATGGGTTGTACTGAATTCCATCGGTGGACACAAAATAACTTGACGATTATAACCACTTCATCATGTGTTTACTGTGTTCTTATTAGGTAATCGGATGATTGCCTAAGTAATAACACCCCTTGCGTTTTCTCATTTAAGAAATAAACATAAATATCCTTATAGTAGATCACAAACCACACAGTTATAACCAACATACCTAGGAGTACTGTGGATATTGTCAACACAAGCACCAGGGCAAATAGAATATAGAGTGCAGTTTCTGCCTCTGACTTCTCCAAATTAAGACCCAGGAATTGAGGTTTAAGGATCAAACCAAGAAAAGATGTGCTGCTCATTAAACCTGTGGTAACTGTGCTGCTAACTGGTGGGTTTTCTGAAAAATAAATAAAATAAATTAATACAGCACTGTTCCAAAGTGCATAGATCAAGGTGTAATTATTAAATATTGTTTAAAAAATCAATATTGTACAAAGTGTTCTATGCTATCTGGCCAGTTAGCTTCTTCAAATTGTGTAAGGCCAATAACCGAAAAGAAAAGGGTTGATACCAGAAAAGAAATGGGTTGCTGGTCGGTTTATACAAAACAAGCCTTAACTCAGTGTTTGATTAATTAAATAACAACTTGCAATTTCTTTGTTCAATTAAATACTTTCTAATAGCGTTATTGACGCAAATGTGGGGCTGGGGTAATGTGCTTGTGTTATAACCCCCTTTGTTTTCCCATTATACAAGAATAAACATGGATACACTATAGTATTAAATTATCAAATACATCAAGCAGACAATTAATGAGAATTTACAAGTATTACCAAATAACTACTCTTTTTACACTTAAATATTGTTCAAGTGTGTTTTCTACATACATAACTAATAGCATTGTCAATAAAACATGTAACCTGTTTGATTTGTGACTGCCGGCATGTAACCCGTTGATGCAGTGGCTGTGGGTGTTGTATTTTCAATATTGGAATTTACTTGGCAATTTTGTAATCCATCAGCAGGGAAAGATCTGTTCATTATTTCCATGAAGCATTTCACCGATTGTTTTCTAATCCGGGGTCGTTCTGGGTCATTGAAGTCAACCCAGTGCAGTCCAAATCGCTCAGAATAACCCTCGGCCCACTCAAAGTTGTCCATGAGTGACCAAGCAGTGTAACCAATCACGTTCACATTGTCAAGTTGAATTGCTTAATAAGAACGAATTTAGATGACATGGTTAAATTTATCGTGTAGAGCCAAGCATTTGGGAAAACGACCATTGAAAGATCTACCCAAATTTATTGACGGAAAACCTTTATACCCTTCCATAGCAAAAATTTTCAGCTTGGCATTCATACAATAGATGTAAATAAAATTTTACCAAAAAGTCTGGCCATTTAGCTCAATAAGGTATCATACCGAACAAAGCCTGTTGCTATCTAATTGTTTCTATAATAGGGCTTAGTTGCCTAATCGCAGTTGTTTAAATGGTTGAATATTAACCAATAACAGCTCCATTGTATTTAAAACACTGCATGAGCCTGGGTAAATAATCTGTGGAAATGTGACACCAACTATCAAAGTTTAATATAAAATAGAATTTTGTAAACTTGGCAACATTTTACCTTTTAAAACTTCATTAATATAGCCATGGAAAAATTTGGTTCTCCACCAGTCATTCAATTCATGTGAATTCCCTTCTTCAGAGATTCCATTCTCAGTGATCAAAATGGGAGGATCATTGTATTCCTTCTTTATCCATGACAATAATCTTCTTATTCCCCATGGAACCTAAAATGCGGAGGTCATGATATAATTCAAGCTCTAAACATTACTAAACTTACATCTTTAAGCCAAACCGATGCAGCTGCTGGCCATGTAAAATCCTGTTCTGTGTTTGCTTCTCTGTCTTCAAAGTAACTCACTTCATTAATGCGATCGGGACTGAATGTTTCATAAGCAAGATTTGTGGTATAATGATTTAGACCAAAAAAGTCAGAAGTTCCAAAAATTAAACTTTTCTCTTGTGTAGTAAGCTCTGGAAGTCTTGAAGTTGCTTCACCTTGTGCAGCGCTACGTTTTGCAACATATTCCTGGAATATGTATTGTCCATAACGGCAATTGCCAACCATAAAAATTTTTACATGCTTTAACTGAGCATAACATGGGGAAAACATAACACAATTATTGTCTAATGATGCCTTATGATTTATATGCTACTGATGTTGTCCACAGGTATATTCTAATCCATATATTAAACTTTATTCTACATTACCTTCATGACATCAGGATAATCTCCATTGACCCAAATTGGATGCATGAACCAACCAAGAAAGAATTGCATGACACGGTTTGTTGCATCATAATCAACTTGACGATATTGATTTCTTGGTTCGGACCAGTCTGAGTTACAAGTAATCCCAACTTCTCCATTTTGAACTGCTTTGTACTGTGTCTGATACAATCTGTAAATTCAACCAAATAGTAAAGTTTACAGGAGGAATTTTGACTTCAATCTTCACCCTAACCTCTATTCTGTATGGCTTTGTTTAAGTGCAAGACAGTTTTTTCATCCAATGAATTGAAATTGACAATTCAAAATTACGTAATTATTAATTAAAATGGAAATATTTGCATTTGTGAACCAAAAATTTGCAGTAAAAAATGGAAGCAGATAAAATATTTCTATTTTTGCTGGGTGTTATACTGTTGTAGTAAATGGTAACAGATGTCACTTCTCAAAAAAACTTGAATAATTTTAAAAGCAGTCAGGTTTTTGGTAAAACAGATCTTATAGTTACTGCAAAAATATACTAAATTCTTCTCAAAGACATTAAAGCTAACATATAAAAGGATATTCAAAATAAGAATTTAACCCCCTACATATTGTTGGATTAAAGGTTAAACAACTAGCAAAATGATAAGGATTTGACGTTTAAGTATATGAAATGCCAGCACCACTTTTATAATTTGTTTTGTGTATTTCAAGTTAGTTAATTTTACCTGTATGCTTTAGCATGGGCAAGCAATACATTTTTTCCTGCTTGATAATCCAATCGTCCAGAGTCCTTAATATTGGGTGAATGGGCACCGTTACCATATCCCAAAACAGTAAACACCCATGGCTCATTAAAAGTGATCCATCTTTTTACTTTTGGACCAAATTCTTTGAAACAGATGTCTGCATACTCAACAAACAAATCAATTATCTCTGCGCCGACCCAACCTCCAAAACTGTCCTGGAGAAATTGCATTCAAAATAATGACTGATGTAAACTAAGTAGTTATATTTTTTTCTGGTTTGACAAGACATGGCCAAACCATTTACATGGATATCTATATACAGCCAAAATAATGACAAAACTACAATTGTCATAATAGTGTTCACTATTAATGTCAAATAATTTATGCTTATGGACCATCTTGTCAAAGCTATTACACTGTGTTTTATACGGTAAAGACATTGATTATAATTTCAAAAACAATGTCCATAACTCTTCTTTACCTAGCAGATGCTTAACGAGCAAGTAGCTAATTTTAAACATGCTTCACCACCAATCCAAACACAAGGAGAGTGACAGAGTAAAAGTTATCACCATTGTTATACTTTGCTATGTGCTCTAACATATAGATGCATTACTTTACTTTGATTTATAATGTGGATTTCCTTAAAACAAAACACAAATGATATAACTATTCCAACATAATCTTCAAAACTTTTTAACACATTTTATTACAAATTCCAAAATTTAAAATGTATGTTCCATTACCTGTAATGCATTTGGAAGATCCCAGTGATAAAGGGTGACCATTGGCTCAATACCAGCAGCTAGCAAACCATCAATTAGTGCATGGTAATATGTAATTCCTGCTTGGTTAATTGTTGTCCTGTTTCCACTGGGCAAAATTCTTGGCCAGGATAAACTGAATCTAATTTAAAAAGAAAATAATGACATAGTGAATCTAATTCAACAATCAGTAATATTTTTATTTCTATTAAATACCAGCTTACAGAATTCTAACCTGTAATGAGAAACACCCATACTACGCAGCAGCTCAATGTCTACATCCAACTTGTGGTAGCTATCACAAGCAATGTCTCCATTGGTTCCATCCTGTAGTATAAAAATGAGGTTAATCAGATTTTAACAAAATATGATTTTCTGTAACTGTGATCTTAAGCAACAACGCAGAATTAAAGCAAAGAAACAAGTGGAAGGTCATATCTCAAAAACATTTTCTCAACATAAGTAACCAGTTTTAAATCATGCTTTTGTGTGCAAAGGTGTTGTAACAAAGAGGTTGGATTAAGTTCATTCTTCAGCATGATTAATCAATAGTGCTGGTATATTCAGGGGCAAGGCATTAATGTATATTGCTTTATTTAAATGAATCCAAGTGACAATTTCCAGCATAAGTATGACTGTAGGTTCGCCTTTGAGGTAAAGAGGAGATCTCATAGGCTCTTTAATTCCAGGTAAAGAAAATTAGTAAATAATCAAACATTGACACTATCAATATAAGTATAGCATTAATTGGATATGAACAGGGTAGATACCGAGATTAATCCAGGTGTATGGGAAGTAACATCCCAGATTCCCAAACCTTTTCCGTCTTCATTCCAACCCCCTTCAATCTGAGAATTTACAAACATTATACAAATTAAACATAATTCTAAAATTAACCTAATGTTGAACCTGGTAAGATGAAGTTGCTGTTGCCCAGATAAAATTTGGAGGAAAATCTCCAGTTATTCTCTCATCTCGTTGCAATGGAGGGAATCCATTGTTGCGGATTAGTTGACTGAGTAGATAATTTTAATTAGTATAAAATCTGACAAAAGTTAAATTTTACCAACTTGTAGTAAATGGAAGATCTCTTTGGGGTTCTTGGTCTCATAGCATCATTAAAGTCAACTTCAAAAAGTCCAAATCTTGGTCCATACCCAGAATTCCATTCAAAGTTGTCCATAAGTGACCAGGCTGTATATCCTTGCAAATCTACTCCATCCAACTGTTGTGCTGCATTCAACAAATAATTTTATAAGTCTTAATGCAAAAAAGCATTTGTTATTTACCTTTTAATGCTTCGTTGATATAAGCTTTATAAAAGTTGACTCTGATTTGATCATCAACAGTTGCATCACTTGTTCCTACACCATTTTCAGTGATATAGACGGTTGGGTGACCATATTCTCTATCTAGCCAGTTTAGAAGACGTCTCATTCCCCAAGGAACAATTTTAAGCCAGTCTGGTGTGGCTTGGATTGCACCAGGGATGGGTTCCTGACGACATACCAAGTTAAACACTAACTAGAAGTCAAGTTAGATTTTCAAAACATACTTCATGTGTATCTCGATCATTCTCATAACTTGGCGGCCATGTTGACTTGTCCTGATAAGTAACTAATCTTGACGTATAACCATTGATTGCAAAAAAGTCTGCTGTTCCAGCAATTTCCACTTTTTCTGCATCAGTGAATACTGGAAGCCGAGATGGTGTTCCTGCAAAGAGAATTGTTGATTATCATACTATACTGTACGACACAATATTATAGGCATATTCTAACCTTGCAGTTGACTTCTTTCATTGACTTGCTTCTTCACAACTTCTGGGTAATCTCCATTTTTAAAAATAGGATGAGCAAACCAACCCAGGATGGACTAAAAATTAAGTCACTTTAAACTTATAGATTTCAAATGATTAAAATCAGTGATCCAAATTATTTTAAAAATACTTTGATGAGTTTTTCAATCATGTAAACATTCCCAAAAGTTTGCAGTACAAATCTTTTTTTAAAGAGATAGCTCGACAAAAGGTAAAAAGCATGTGATATCATATTCTACTTTATCCTCTAGGTTTAAGGGAAATAAAAAGTATTATATCATGAACATTTGACAGAATGCCATGGGCTAAAAGATGAATTGTCGAAGCTATCCGTAATTTTATAATTTGATATATCTTATTTTTTTACCCCATTTAATTCATTTGTAATATGAAGAACAGGAAGATTTATCATCTTTGAAACCCAACAATCTTAATATGCTGGAAATATCATGACATCACAAACGTTTTTATGGCTGCTACAATCATCATTAGTGTAAAAAATAGTTTGATCACATCATTAAATGTGTATTTCCGCATTATTGGTTATTTTAGCTATAGTTGAAACAGTTGTGTAAATTTTGCAATTTCCAAGATATATTAATACTGTAGTGGGTTTATTAAAACCATTTGATTGTACTAGAATAATTTGCACAAGAAAGTGGATGGTCCATAAATATCACCTAGGGTCTAGGAATAAAACCAAAAAGCTGACCATTATGACCATCGTTATATCTATCGCTATATCAAATTACCTGTATAACTCTGTCAGCAGCTTCTACATCACTTGGGTTGTTTGGATCTTTCGGCTCTGCCCACTCTGTACTCATTGTCATACCAATCCTCCCCCCTTGCTTTCCTTTGTAAAACTTCTTATATGTCCGATATGCCTTTGCATGAGCTTTAATTATATTGTGTGCTGCTTGGTAGGGGGCTTCACCAGGTGAACTGTTAATTCCAGGAGCAAAAACTCCAATACCGTATCTAGAATTTGGTTTAGGTAAGTTTCTTTCCTACAATGTACTCACATTAATTCCAATCCATATTAACTTGCTTACCCAAGCCATGTAATAACATAGGGTTCATTAAAAGTGATCCAAAACTTGACACGATTTCCAAATGTCTTGAAGCAAAAGTCGGCATATTCATTAAACCTATCTACAACTGTTTCATTCAACAAACCCCCAACATCTTCTAGTGCCTGGACAAATATTAATTAAATTTTTTGATTTACACTGCGTATCACAATGTTTTTAAAAACGTTTTACTTGTGGCAAGTCCCAGTGATAAAGAGTTACTACTGGTTCAACTCCAATTTTTAGTAGAGAATCAATCAAGGAGTTGTAGTAATCAACACCAGCTTGATTGACATATGATGTGGTACCATCTGGAAATATGCGACTCCAAGAGATTGAAAACCGATATTGTTGAACTCCCAACATTTTCACCAAGTTTACGTCTTCTTTAACCTTTATTGCATACAAGTTTATATTTTGTCAGCACTCAAGCTGATGACAAACCTTGTGATAACTGTCGCAAGCAATATCACCAGTTTCATTATTTGCTATTTTTCCAGGAGTGTGTGAAAATGTGTCCCAGATACTTTCCCCTTTTCCATCTGCATTCCATCCACCTTCAATCTGTTTAAAGCATAAATTACAATTCTGACAAAAAAATCTCACTATTATTTTTGTTAAAACCTGGTATGCAGAAGTTGACACACTCCACTTAAAACCTTCTGGAAAAGTACCATAATGAAACTCATCTCGTTCTCTTGCTATGGTAGTACTGAATTTCTAAAACAAGAGCTCTTTTATTACCATACAGTCATAATATAAGTGTTTTAAGCATTACAAACCTGCCAAACAGAAACACTGGCTGCAGATGGGATTTGTGAAGCTGGCAAAGGTTGAAAGTTTGAAATCACTTCAACTGTGATTCCACTATCAAATGTAGGTGTAGATCTATTTGTTGCATTTTGGAAACCATTGGTTTGAAGCAATGAGCTGTAGTATTTTGCAGATGTTTTTGCAGTTCTTGGCCTAAGTTTGAAAATTAATATAATAAAAACTA
>CH002875.1:310547-340821 GCA_000149265.1 Ciona savignyi
TAAACATGATATGTTAAAAAATATGAGATTACCTGTCTATACTGTTAAAGTCAACATGGTAAATACCCCTTCTACGAGTGAACCCGTGCTCCCATTCAAATCCATCCATAAGAAAAGCATGGAAAGCTTCTACTTTTACCCTGTCTCTTTGTTGAGCTAAATATATGTTTAAATATAAGTTAGAAAATAAACATGCAGACAATATATTACCTTTTAATATTTCATTTATACACAACTTGAGCACATTTGTCCTTTCAGTATCATCCTTCTCTTGTGTGATGTCATCAGTGTAAAAGCTGACATCACCAACGACAATTGATGAATCAGCAATCACCAATGATGGTGAAGCAAAAACATATTGTCCGTAAACAAGATAAAGAAGACGCCGAATCGACCATGATACTGGTGATTTGTCAACTTCTGCTCCAAGATTTGGCCAAGTTGGATCACGTGACAATGTAACATCCTAATCACATGAATAATACGATTAATGTTTTTAACCGAATATTACATTTTACCGGTATAGTAACAAGTCAATGCGGTAGACAAAACTCAAATGCTTTTTGATGCCTTTTATGTATTCAAGGAGTGAGAAAAGATGGGCTGTACAATATTTATAATCATAAAATTTATTACACCATGCCTGCAGTCCAGACCAATTTATTGCATTTTCTACGATGAAGTCATCTTTTTAATTTTTGTTTAACTGACATTTGTTGCCTAAAAACACAACAATCTAAATAACAACATGTGGCGATTTTGCCACCTTTTATCTAAAAGTCCGGGTTGCTTCTATTTCTAGTATAGCTTAACGACCACCCCTTCAACAAGTTAAGAACCTGTGACGAAAATTATGTACATGGCTGTCGTTTTCATGATCATCAATCTTTTTTTATCTCTCTTTTCAAAGAACATGGATGAAAATGATAGATAGGTTACCTGATCATTAATATAACTTGGTTCACTGCTATTAGTAGAATTATCTGAAACCAGTTGAGCCGTTCCAGGAATGAGGTAAAAGTAGTCAGATGTCCCTGTAGATTGGAGAATCTGATATTTAAAGCTAACACATACAAAAGTTATTGTGGAGGTAAAAACTGTAAAGGACACATTAGCAAATTTAGCTCTGACATTTATGCTTCTTTTGAGTGTAGATGAAAACTATAATAATAACATTGAAAACAGAATGAAAGAAACTTAAAGAAAGTTGTTTCCGATGCATATCATTGAGAGGGCTTACCATTAATATAATTTTGGCCACTTGAAGTAATGCTGGGCAGCCTAGACAAACCATCACTTTTCTTCGCAACTTGGGTTTTCATTTTTTCTGGGTAATCCCCTGTCAGATAGATGGGATGTGCAAACCAACCAAGACGGAAATCGGTTGCACGAATTGCTGCTTCCAAGTCATTTGTGCTAGCAGTATCGGCAGGTTCATACCAGTCAGATGACAGAGCAATGCTAACCTGATAGATATTGCTAATTATATTGGTAGTTGCATTTTTAATAAGTAATCCTAATATTGTTCGACTTGATTGTATGACAAATGTATAGTAGATTCAGAGATTGGTTGCTCTATGTAGTTCATAAATGCCAAAAAAACGAAAATTGAAAGATTTGTGTCATATAAAACTTGATGTTAAAATAAGACAATATAGGTAACAGGTTGATATATGATAATAGAGCTAGATCATTTCTTAACAGTTTTAATAATGATATCACAAGGGCATCAGCCATTTAACTATCATTTTTTGACGCAGCATTAAACCTTTTCCACATTTATAAAAAGTGCAAAATATCACCTTTCCATTTTGGGTGCTTCTGTATAAGTCATCATATATATGCCAGGCAGCAGCATGGGCAAGTATGAGATGATGACCCACTGTATAAGGATCACTACCAGGGTTTTTATTCTTCCCTAAAAATGAGACATAAAATTTTATTTATAATTACATTTATTATTCCACAAGCCCAGCTTCATAAAAACAAAATGCACTTTAGAAATTCACAGCCCAAATTAGATATAGTTAAACTTAAACGAAATTAGAGGCAGTGCAGTTTTCTAATAAAGAACTTTTTCATTATAATTAAGAGGCGATTAAAAAAGCTTTACAGTTCCATAGAAGAAATTTTGCAATTCCAACTAAAAATTTTTCCAAACATCCAAAATCTCAGCATGAATGTAGATATTATGCAATTATGTATTCATTATTCTGGAATTAAACTATTTTATAACTACAGTTCCAACCTGGTGCATGTTCACCACTTCCATAACCCATCCAAGCAACAGAGTAAGGATCATAGATTGTGATCCAATTTTTTACTCGGTTTCCAAATGTCTTGAAACAGAAATCTGCATATCGCTCAAACCAAGTAAAGGACTGACCACTTATCCAGCCTTTATTAAAAAAAAATTGAGAAGAATTTTGGAAATTGTAGGTCTCATTTTTGATACTCTATGTTTATAAATATAACAATTTGAAATTGTTATATTGCAATGAAGGATAGGATAGGATATTCATGTTTATCCCCGTGAATGGGAAAACCTTGGGGGTTATCACACGGGCAATCGTCAGATCACCTCGCACCCATCGTCGGGTTACCGGAGCTATTGCAGTGTGTTGTATATGATAGACATGTTCCTTCAATTTGGTAGAACCCATTAATCCGCTGGGTTCTGAAGTGTGTTCTTTTTATGTCTACAAGGCACACACAGCTGTTTTTATTTGTATTTACCTGCAGCGTTTTCAAGTGCTTGTGGAAGATCGAAATGATACAATGTCACAATGGGGTTAACACCACGAGCTTCAAGTTCATCTAATACATTATTGTAGTAAGCAACAGCTTCAACATTTGCCACTTCATTTCCCACCAAATTTCCAGTGGGGAATAAACGACTCCATGACAATGAGAAGCGGTATTGACTGACTCCAAGTCCACTAAGCATCTGTGTATCACAACTTCACAAGTTACATACAATTCATTTAAAAGGTTAATGTAGACGTCTACCTGCACATCATATTCAGTTTTGTAATATGAATCACAAGCCACGTTCCCTGTGCTTAATCCCGACAAATCATCAGTAATACTTTCCATTACATGACTTGAATTCATGATCTTTGATACTGGTATACGCCCATCTTCTTGTGTAAATGTATCCCATATGTTTTGACCTGGTATGCAACTTGGTAAATCAAGTGTTTTCATGTAATATATCACTTACCTTTTCCATCCTTCATGTAAGCACCTTCCACCTGGTAGTCACTAGATGATGCACCCCACCGAAAAGAATCCGGAAATAATCCAAAGATGAAATCATCACGGTCAGTTTCCGACCTACATGATATAAATATTTGGTTAAATTGCTTTCTCATTTTACAAATTCATTTACTTTGCCAAAAAATATTGCCATGGTTCATCAGCAGGCCTCACATAAGTCCCACTTCCAGCCAATGATCGATAATAAGAAGCTGATTTTTTTGGAATTCTTGTTCGTTCTGGATCAGTAAAATTGACCCAATGCAGCCCGAATCTCTCAGAGTAACCTTCAGCCCACTCAAAGTTATCCATTAGTGACCATGCTGTGTAGCCCTTTACATTTACATCATCTTCTTTGATTGCTGAAATTGTTATAATTTAACCTGGCTGAGTTTAGAATAACATTTATTATATACTATACCTTTTAAAACTTCATTAATATAATTCTTGTAATAGTTGACTCGTATATCATCATCAAGTCCATCAGAAAAATGTTCCGATATCCCATTTTCCGTGATGTAGATGACTGGATCCCCATAAGTCCTTTTAATCCATATCAACAACTTCCGAATTCCCCAAGGAACTTGATAGAGCCAGGTGGATGCTGAAGGAAGCCACTCAGCACAGCCATCGCCACAAGTTAACTGCAGTTATAACACAAAAACTTTTTAAGGGTGTTTCTTTTAAAAATAAAAGTATAGCATCTTATCATGATTTTTAAAATCGGGAAGAAAAATAAGCAATTGGACTGAAAAAAAAACAGAGATAGTATACAGTGTTTCCACAGTTAGGTTTCTTAGTGTTACATTGTGTAGATAAGTTTTTCTTAACCTTTTAAGACATAATACTTTAGTACATTTACCTTAGACCTATTGACTGTAAACAGCACATACAATAAGGGGTAAATGATGTTCAGGATGCAGCCTTATTCCTAACATGTTACCAGTCCGTAGTCATCTACCAGTATTTTAAATTTTGTATGTGAGTTTAAGTCTTAGTGATTCTTGAAAATTAATTAAAATGCATGGATTGGCCTCATGGGTAAGCACGCCATGTGTTGTGTGTGTATTTTAAACTATGGTAAAAGTACAAAATGTTAAAAATTGATTGAATTGACTCAAATTGTTACTTATTCCCATAAGTGAAATAAGCCATACCTGGTCACTATCATATGTTGGTCCATCTAAATTTTGGTAGTAAGAGCATGGCACCACCAAATGCGAAGTGTAATGATTTAGTCCAAAGAAATCCGATGTCCCTTTGTTTAGGAGTTTTTCTGCTTCTGTGAATTTCGGCAGTCGGTCATGTGTTATGTTGAAGAATTCACTGATATTTTGCACCTGAAAAATGAAAGCTTAGAGATGATTGGTTTAAAAGTTTTGTATGTATTGGAATTCATATGTTAATGATTGGTAATGCAATTTCAAGCATGACTAGTCTTACCATGTTCAGCACGATAAATTATAGTTTGGCACAACTCTTTTAAAAATGGCTTGGAGCCATCTACATTAACTGCCTTGCCAATACAACAGCATAGGTTTTTGGTTGCAATAAGGCAAAAATCTTAGTATAAGTATGTTGTAACATAAGTGTATAATCATTCAAAATAGTCCAAAAATTAAATATGTTATTCGGGACCAATATTTTATGAATAGATTATCACTTCATTAGGCGCAGAGTAACTAAGAATAATTCATTATTATTAGCAGGAAAGTGAAATCAAAAATAATACTGCTAAGTTTTGGAAATAAATAAAAATTACTTACATTGTATCGCATTATATCTGGATAATCCCCAGTTCCAAAAATTGGGTCAGCAAACCAACCAGTAGCAAAAGCAAGGTTCCTTTGCTGAAAAATTACAAATTTCCATTTCTAGCACTTTAGAGAAACAGCACTTAGTATTTCATGCAACGTTAACACAAATGGTAATGCATAAAGATTTAATATTTTTAATGTCTTAATTTAAATGGTAGTAAATTACAGCACTCACTGATGCTTCCACGTGTTCTAGATCTGTTCTTGTCATCGGATCTGCCCAGTTCGAGTTAAGAGTTATACCAATTTGGCCCTTTTGACTTTCACGATATGTGTTGTTGTAAATGTGGTATGCTTGAGCATGAGATTTAATAATAGAATGTGCTGCATGATAAACCCCTTCACCTGGTGAGTAATGGCCTGGTGCAAAAGCGGCGACTCCATAACCTGAAAATATATTTAGGTGGTTTATAAAAACATTTCAACTCTTGATTAGGTACATCAATAATTTTAGAAGATACTTACCTAGTTGTGCAGTTATGAAAGGTTCATTGAACGTGATCCAAAACTTGACACGGTCTCCATAAGTTTTAAAGCAAAAATCAGTGTAATCAGCAAAAGCTTTTACTATTATTCCACTTTGATCAAGCCACCCTTCATACTTATCTTGCAGAGCCTGGATAATATTTCAGATAATATCACTCACCTACTTCCTCCAGTAGAGAATTTACCTGTGGCAGATCCCAGTGGTAGAGTGTGACCATGGGTTGTATGTTATTGGCCAACAATTCATCAATGAGATTGTTGTAATAATCAACACCTGGTTGATTAATCCCATCATTTATTTCACCGGTTGGAATAATACGAGGCCAGGAAAGTGAGAAACGATAATATCCAACAGATAGATTTCTTAGTAATTGTACATCGTCCTTCAATATAATGAGTTAATGCATTAAAGCTAGCACATTGTTTGTCAATTGTTAACTTCCAATATTGTCAATTGTTTACTTTAAACCCACTTTCTTATTTAGGAAGCTAATGTCGTGTGTAAAAATTATTTGCCCAATGATATAAATAGTAGTTGATTTAAAATCTGAATACCAATATTCAAACCTAAAAGAAACGGCCTAATATTTATATTTACCGCTTCATAATCTACTGGCTTTACAATTTTAGCAGTAGCAACTATACAAGTTATTATCGACCATGGATAAGTTTTTTGATTTCCTGCCAATCATAACATTTGAGATCAATTATCATAACATACCTTATATTTGTAATAACTCAAGCAAGCATCATCTCCAGTCTCGTTGTTGTGAGAGCGACCAGCATGAGTGAAGTTGTCCCAGATACTTTCACCTTTACCATCAGCATTCCATCCACCTTCAATCTGATATGCCGAGGTGGCAGATGACCAGGCAAAGTCTGAAACGTATTGCAGCGATTCGTATAATGGCCTTTTTATTCTTTTTTCTCAAATTAAACACAAAACTTTTTTACCATTCGTAGCAGCGAGAAAGGTGCCAGGTGAAATAATGTTAATCAAGTAATCAACAGAAGTACAGTATATATGTTCTTAATGTAACTTTAAATTATATAACACGACTTATTGACAATTTATAATAAATTTTATGCAGTTTTCAGTGAATAAATAAAATATTGTATGTGTTTGGAAAGTCTCACATTGCTTCAAAATGGAATCTTATGAGAGGGTTGATTAAAAGTATCTATTAGAATACTATTATAATTGTAAAAAACTAATATCTATTGTGGAAAATTACAGAGAATATGTTTTATGTTCATTGTTTTACCATATGTACTATAAACAATTAATTATATTCTTTTTTACCCACCACTTGGAAATTGTCCGTATATCTTCCTATCTCTGTCTTCATTGATTGGACATTGACTCTTTGCAACATGGAATCCATTTTCTCTGACCAGATCCGAGTAAAACCAAGCAGATTCCTTTGCTGTTCTTGTGTAATCATTATAATCAACTCTGTACATTCCATAACGTTCTGAGTATCCTGCATAAAAGTAAAAATCTTGAAATGTTAAAAAAAAGTAATTGGCCGAATAACGCTACACTTACCAGACAGCCATTCAAAACCATCCATAAGTGATGTGGCAAAGTATCCTCTGACATCCACGTGATCAAGATCAATTGCTTTAAGCACCTCATTTGTGTAAAGACGAATGTACTCTGATCTCTCCCGGTCGTTCAGGCCAATATCACGCCACCTATAGATAAAATGTAGTAGTTTTAGAAGAGAACACTATGTTTATCCTCGGGGATGTGGCAATAACAGCCAACGTTACATAGGTTATCATCACAATATTGTGTGTGAACTCGGTGCCTACTGTTAAGATAACAGAACTATTGAAACAATGAATATGCTCACAAAAATCCTTTTATATTAGAAAAACCTATTAATCCACAGGGAACAGAAAACAGACGGGACAAAAACTAAAAAAAAAAATTAAAAACACCTTGTCAATGGTTGAGCTGGGAAAAAACAATCTGCTGTAACCGAAGTGATGATAGGTTCAGACAACCCATTGCCAGTCATGTAAACAGGAATGTCTCCATAATTGCCTAAAAAATGCACTTAAATCATATAAAGTAGCACACAAGCATAAACTTGCTATTTTTTTGTAAGATGAAAACGTAACGAGGTAAAAAATTAATGTTCATATGGTTTTTAGTTTAGTTGAAACTGTTAGTTTAGTTGAAATAATATTTAATTGATGTTAAGGAGAAATTTACAGAACACAGATTAAAATAAGTGAAAGAAAACACTTCTAGATCAGTACCATATTGTGTTGATCAATTAGTTGATCATAATTTATACACTATTCTTAAATTAACAACGAGGCGATATTTTTCACTTGCTTTTGATCCATGCCAAATTCCTTCTGATACCCCATGGTACCACTTTCAGATTGGCTGAACCTGTCGCTGGCCATGACCAGTCATACATAACCATTGTGTTGGAATCTCCATCCACAGTTGGAGGTCCTGTAGGATAATATTTAAATAAATAAGAAAGACAGTATGGTGGTGAAAATTATGGTTTGTCAAATAGAATACCTACTGCCTTCATTATGTATTTGTATTTAAGGGAGTTTAAATATTGGTAGCACAAAATAAGATTTTAAAATAGAAGTCATTGCTAAAACCAAAATAGACAGAATGTTGGCCAAGGGAACTCAGTAGCTGGTTGTGTTCGTTTTGATATTTTGACAACCATTTGGTAAAGTATAATGTGATGTACTCGTACCAGGTGCCATAATTGCAGCTTGCTTTGACCAATAATCTATAACAAAAGGTTTTGTAACTTCAACAGAAGGATCTGTCCATGGAAATTCCAGTGAGTCATAGGAGCTGCACTCAGAGCCAACAAATGGAGCTGTTGAGTTGCCATGAATATCTGATTGAGCCACATACCATGTGGTCAGGTGGTTTAAAGAGATAAAGTCAATAGCACCTAGAAAGATGTAATTTATACATTAGTGGTTTGTAGAAAATTGATGAAATACTTAATATTAACCTTTAACCAACTCTCTTTGACTGAGTGAAAATTCTGGTAAACGTGATGTCATCAATCCCTCATTTTTACTCTTCGTTGCAATTCCTTGTTTCATGGCATCGGGGTAATCCCCAAACATCAGGGGAGATATGAACCAACCAATTGACCACTATATATAACAACTTAGTTTCTGCACCATACAGCATCAGCATATAGGCAATATCTAACCTGCATATATCGGTAGCTAGCATCCACATCACTTTGAACATTTCTATCAAAAGGTTCCCCCCACGCTGAATCCATCGATATAGAAACCTTAAATAAAATGAAGAAATGTAAAACACAACAATATTAGCAACTGGATAGGATAGGATAGGATAGGATATTCATGTTTATACCCGTGAATGGGAAAACCCCAGGGGTTATCACACGGGCAATCGTCAGATCACCTCGCGCCCATCGTCGGGTTACCGGAGCTATTGCAGTGTGTTGTATGTGATAGACACGTTCCTTCAATTTGGTAGAACCCATTAATCCGCTGGGTTCAGGCAATGTCCGTAAAGTGCCTTGCCCAAGGACACAACCGACTAGCTAGCGACCAGTTTCACACCTGCAACCTTTCGATTGAAAGGCGACGCACTTAACCGCTAGACCATCGGGCCGGACTAACTGTTTTTAGCCTAACTCTTTACCAACCTTTCCAAGTTGCTTCCATCGAAATTGATTGTCGTATATTCTCCATGCGGTGGCGTGAGAGAGTATCATGTTGTGTGCTGCCTTATACGCTTCCACACCATTTCCCTGGGACGCATTATAATGTAATAGTGCTAGTGTAAATGGAATACTTACAATTATATTTGGTGGAAATTCTCCGGTGTCGTATCCCATCTTTGCTTCAGTTTGTGGTCCATGAAGTGTAATCCACTTTTTTACTCGATCCCCAAATCTGGAAAATAGACAACATGCATTTGGGTCCATCTATAAGGTGTAGCATAAATGAACGTTCAAAAATTTGTAAAATGGATTATAACATGTATTGAATTAGCTTTGCTAGCGTCACTTTTTTTTTCACTTTTTTTGCTAACGTCAACATAGTGCAACAGTTACCCGAAGTATTTGGTCCTCTATGTGTATAAGTACATAGTCACGTCAGAAAGTAAAATAATGTTTGTTTTATGTTTTTACAGGTAGAAAACTTGTATTTTAAAAATAAACTATTATTAGACTCTAAGTAATACAGAGCATTTTTAGGGAAATGTAACAATGGGCGAATTTCCAACCAATGAGCCATATTGTCATAATTTATTCTTAAACAGTTAAAAAACCTTTCAAAACACAAAGTGGCATATGCGGCAAAATCTGAAATAATTCTTGAATCCAACCATCCACCATATTCTATTTGCAGTGCCTAAGGTAAAAATTGAAAATGTTTAAACGACAACAAACATTTGTAAGATTACAATATTAAATAAATATCAGTAACCGTAATTATTAATACTGCTCATGGTCATGACAACATGTTCCATAAATATTTGTAGCTATCATAGTAACATGTACTTGAATTATTAAATCTCTTCCGAGTTGCTTTTGTTTTTTTTAAGAACTTAATGGTATAAACATAAATAAAGGAGCATTTAACACAAAACACTGCAATAGATCTAGACAATTTAATAATGCACAAGTGATATTTTGTAAACACAAAAACAGTGTGTACATGTGGTATTCTAACTGCGTTTTTTCACCCTTGGACTTGAGATAAGTATACTATAATTATCCTCTTGGCTGTGACTATTGTTTTAACCAGTTAACCAGACTTGGGAGGTTGGTTTAGGTATAATATGCTAAGCCATATAATCAAATTAGTGTTGTTTTCTGACCTGTGGCATGTCCCAATGATATAACGTGACCACTGGTTCAATATTATTCAATCTCAAAGCATCAATTAATCGATTGTTATAATCGATTCCTATCTCGTTTATGTTTGTCACATGACCGTCTGGGAGAATACGTGACCATGATATGGAAAAGCTGTAGTGTGACACCTGACAAAATTATGAATTGTAAATAAAAAGAAAAAATAGGTTATAGTTTTAAAGCAGTGCTTACACAGTCATTGGCATTAACACAGCTTATTTGAAAATTGATCAGTGATTAACCAAGCAAAAAGGCATAGGTGTGATTTATGTACATCTAAAATCTAAATTCCTTAACTATCACTTTTAGTGCTTTTAAATTAAACAAGTTTGAAGTCTTTTGCATCGTTGCTTTTAATTGCTTACCCGAAGTTCTTTAATAATCTTGATGTCTTGATCAATTCGGTGATAGCTGTCACAGGCGGTATTGGCGGATGATCCATCGCTGATTGGAGATTGTAACTTGTGTGTGAATTCATCCCATATACTGACTCCTTTGCCATCCTCATTCCAAGCCCCTTCAATCTAAAAATAAGAAAGTAGGCCTACAGTACCAAAAAATATTCTAAATTAATAACATCAAATGTCTGTAAACCTAATTTATGAATATTTCCCTTTTGAGCTTTTATTTCCATATCATATTAGATTAAATCGGTAAAATGTGTTTAAAAACAACAAATGTTTTTATAATAATTGTGCGCCCAGGTGAAGACTATAACAGACTGCAACCAAATGAGTATTTATCTAGGTTCAAACCGCTTCTAAATATTTATTTTCTTTTGTGAAAGTGAAATATAACATACATTCGTCTTATTGAGGCAACAGTTTGAAATTTAGAAATTTTATACTCTAATACAAAATAGGTGCAGTTAAAAGCATAACCTTGCTAAAAAGATTTCAAATCGCATGGTTTATGGATTTTTATTCGGGGAGTTCCCCCTATGGTAATTTTTGAATTAAATTTCCAAGCGCAAAACATGTTCCATAGTTCCGTAGGATAGGATATTTATGTTTATCCACATGAATGGAAAAACCGAGGGGTTTAACACATGAGTTATCGTTGGATCATCTCGCACTAAACCACCATTGGTGCTGGTGGGCCACCAGACTAATCTGTCGGACTAAAGATTAATTAATGACGTCACTTAGGAAAACCCCAAGGCAAAATATTCGCAAAAAAGAAGTACAGTCCTTATAAAGACCTGTTATCATCTCAACAAGTGTCGTATACCTGGCTGTTATTATTCTGGGAAAAAATAAAGCGATAAAAACACCACCATAGAACACATATTCCTCAACTTGTCGAATTTCATCGTTTTCGTTGTCGAAAAAACTGAGCTTCTAACACACCGTAGTCTTTCGTATAGAAAGGGAGTAGTCAACTTGATTACCCGTAAGTAAGAGAAGTTAAAAATTTATGTGAGAAAGTAGCAGTCTACCTGATAAGCGGAAGTTGTTGTGCCCCAAGCAAACGTATAAGGAAAACTCCCGTAATATATATCGTTGTCAGATGGCTCGCTGAAGGCATTTTCACCAATAAACGCCCTATACCTGTCAATTAACCAATCGATTAAGTTTGATTTATAGCTTGTGTAAACGTGTTAGTCCTTCTGGTAGGCTACAATGACGTTTCCGCAGGCGGCGGAAATGTTGTAGCTTCGAAACTAGTCTGGTCGGTTAGTCCGGCGGTTAAGTGCGTCGCTTTTCAATGGAGGGGTTGCAGGTACTAATTGGTCGCTAGCTAGTCGGTTGTGTCCTTGGGCAAGGCACTTTACGGACATTGCCTGAACCCAGCGGATTAGTGTGTTCTTCCAAATTAAAGGAACGTGTCTATCATTATACAACACACTGTAATAGCTCCGGTAACCCGGCGGTGCGCGCGAGGTAATCTGACGATTACCAATGTGTTAACCCCATTGGTTTTCCCATTCAGGGGGATAAACATGAATATCCTATTCTATCCTAGTCGATGACTGTACGGTGGTCTACTGGGCATCACTTTAACCACGAGAATTAAAGTATTATATTAAAAGTTTTAATCATTAATTGTATACTGCACAGACTACGGTGAATCTGACAGTGGGTGCAAGATAAGTTATTATGGCGAGTTATTATAACCATATGATAAAGACCCTGCGATTTTCTTCTCGCGAAAATGAAATAATAATGCTATATATAATGTTGTAAAAATACGAACTGTTATCTACGGCCACACACGACACACCCACGAGGTTGCTAAGTATATATTAATGTTCTTGCTGATTCTTAAATTTAACGTATAAACAAACATATCTATGTGTATATTATAATTTTAGGCATATGGTCAAATATTAATATTGTAATCATGGCTTCGCAATATCTTAGACAAATCACGTTCAAGTGATACCACTAACCAACCATTCTGCTGATCTTTTCTTTTGTCTAGTCTGTGTGTTGTCATTGAAATCCACGTAATAGAGTCCATATCTTGGAGTGTAACCCTCGTACCATTCGAAACTGTCGGTCAGTGACCATGCAAAGTATCCGCGGACATCAACGTTATCCAGTTTAATGGCTGAAAATGATATGGCATGTTAGGCGTGCACATTTTACCCACTGGGTACATAAAATAGAAATAAAAACTACGGATTAGACAACAGTGCGGTTTGATCAACAGAAGGTTAGTTTACACATAAAATAAATTTAAACCGCCATGCACGTATGCACTTGAATACGTGAAAAATAATATATTTTACTTACAGCTGAATACATATTTATAGCTCCTATGCACTTATTCCTATCCACTTATTTAAATCAATTGGCCCATTACAATTCTTTGAAATATTCGAAGATATTTGCGTTGTATTATTTGTTATAATTTTAATTAATAAGTCTGTGATTCATTTTCACCCTTTGTAAATTATTTCGTTCTGCTATAACCAAATACAAAATCAATTCAGAGCTTTTTGTAATTAAACTTTTAATCTCCCCTTTGAAAGAAGAAAACTGCTCCGTTGAAAAGTTTATTTAATTAATTCGATTTAATTTAAATAATGTTAGTTCAATAGGTGAAAACTGTTTAGTTAAGACATTAAAATTAGATTTGAAGGCGGGCTACTGGCATGCTAGTGCAACCACGTTTGTTTGCAAATGATTTGGGACAATGTATAATGCTATTGTTCGTTTTCAAAGGGTTTATATGCGATCGATGCAGAACGCATTGTGACTTTGGTTTATTTGACCCGGTCGCAAACGCAAAGTATATATTAAAATCGGAAAACATAAAGCATTTAGCCTACGTCGTCCAAACAAATATTTAAAGGTAATGTATGTTAAATGTTAGTGGTGACGCTACCATCAAAGGGTTTTTGGGTGAACATTGTTCGATTTCGAATACGTTGCATGTTTTGAGGAACATTTTACAATCACTAGTTCGACGTGGTATTTATGCGAGGCTAAATATTTTCGTGCTTGCATTGCTTGCAAGCCTACAAAATCTTTATTGCGCAACCATTTCTGTATGTTAAAAATAAGGTTATCAGTGAAATTTAAAATAAAACCTTTTAACACTTCATTTAAATGAGTCTTGAAGTAAAATATTCGTCGAAAATCGTCGTAAATCGGATTGTCTTCAAATCCATTGGCAGTTATCCATATTGGAAGTTCACCAAATTCAGATTTGACGTAATTTAATAAACGGCGGAGGCCCCACGCTACTGGCTGGCTCAAGTGACCACCTAAAATGTAAATAACTAAATTCAAAAATTGATTGAAAACCACTTAAAGAAGTTATTATAAAACAAATATCTTAGTCTCTATTAATGTGTGGAACTATGCTAATACGTATTTAATTTTATGGGTCGAAACCGTCAAAATTTTCTGTGTTCCAATGTCGAATTATTAATTCCAATGAATGCTGTATAAATTACAGACTACTGACCTGGAGATTTTTCCCATCGGGTGTCGCACACTTCTGTTGCTTCTCGGTCACTCCATATGCTTACCACTGATTCGGGATAGCTAAATGGTTCAGCATACCTGTTGGGCCCCCGAGTTAGCTGATATAAACAGACTACAAATTTTTATAAAAAAAAACCGTACAATAGATACAATTATTCTACATAACATCAAGAAAAAAATATGCTTAAAATGTATTTTTGGTACATTTTGGATTTAGGCTGGATAGGTTTAATCAGTTGCAGTCAAACGCTTTTTTAACTCACTCGGTATAGTTATGTGGAATGAAGTCTACGGGATTCTTACCTCGTGGTAAACGTCGTAAGGGCAAAAAAATCCGAACTCCTCATTAACATCGTTTTCTCATTTGCAGTAAATTGGGGGAGTCTGGAACCTAAATACTTCCATTCCGTCTGGCCCTGTGTCTTGTTTCGAACCAATTCTAGAAAATTTGGGCCTATAGTGTAGACTTAAAGATGAATATATAATTGCCCGATGTTTAGAATCATATAAAGGCAATAAACAGAGCTGCTCATGATTATCGGAATTTATCCTTGTGGTACTTTCATGCTTTATTTAGTATACAATACTACCTTTGAACAGCTCTGGGTAATCTCCATTTATGTATACGGGGTTGTGCAAACCAACCAATCTCAGATTGAATTAAACGATCTGCTGCTTCCAAATGCGCTGGATCTTCTGGTTCTCTTGGTTCAAACCATTTAGCGCTTATACCGATTGAAACTCCTTGTCCAGAAGTTATGTTCTGGTATAGTTCATGGAATCTAATGAAACAAAAGGTTTTTCTTTTTAATACACAGTGTTAAAAAGATTACGCTTAAGTAGCGATATTGGCCCAATAGGCTATCGATACTTCGGCGGGTTAGATGAAACGGTATGGCCGTCGACTGCCTGGCGTCAGCAGGGTCCCTGAGTTAGCTAATTCGTCTAAAACCCTCTTCTAAATCGTATACAAAACATTACAACAACTCCGCATCCTTACGACGAACTCAAGAATATATAGCCTATCCTATATTCTTATATGACATTGAATACCATACCTCTTATAAGCCAAACCATGTGAAAGCAACATATTGTGACCACAATCATAAGTGCCAATTTCAGGTTCAATCAAACCAGGGGCCAATGTTCCAGAGCCATGACCCTGAGTACAGTATTCGTATGGCGCATTGAACGTTATCCAATACTTTATTCGGTCGCCAAATGTACTGTAAAAACAATTTTGGACATACGTATACTGGTTACTGAAATCAATAAAGCACTACTAACTAGAAAGTTTGTAAATATTTAGCATTAACTGTAGTGCAAAAACGATTTTAGAGCATGAATCGTTTGTGTCGTTGTAATACAGTCATCGAAAACTATACTGTGGACACGACAATATTCGGTTAGTGCATTAGTTGATACGTTATTATAATAATACTCCCGCTCGAATATATTCTATAAGTGAGAATACAAACTTTATTAAACTATAATACTGTTCGAGAGAAGCCTTTACCTGAAGCAAAAGTCTGCGTAGTCCACGTAATAAGGAATGATTTTACTGCTGTTAAATCCACCAAACTCTTCTTGAAGAGCTTGTGGCAAATCCCAGTGAAACAAAGTCACCATTGGTTCAACATTTGCAGCAATTAATTTGTTAATAACATCATTATAATATCGGACTCCATCCGGAAGTGGACCGGAGGTTAATTTGCCATCCGGGAACAATCGACTCCAAGAAAGCGAGAAACGATAATGAGTCAAACCAAGTTCCTTAATTATTGCCAAGTCATCATCGAAATTGTGGTAGGAATCACAAGCGACGTCGCCGGTTTGATTGCGCATATACCTGGAAAAGCCGGACCATCATACTTCAGTTCATTTTATTTGTCTAAAAAGTTATTTAGAAGGTAAAATGGACACTTTTGGGGAAAGTAAACACTTTTCGGATTTTTTAACTTTAAACTTCTAGCATGTTTTACTGATTTAACATACATGCAAACCATCATGCATTGACCAAAAATATAAATCATTCTACATATGGACACGGCCCTACTTCGGAAATAGACCATGTAATCTTGATCTTGAGTTCGCATTCCGAGAAACTGAAAACTAAACATCAGACTTACCAACATGGCGCTCTATGGGAGTAATTATCCCAAATGCTTTCTCCTTTCCCATGCACATTCCACGCCCCTTCGGTTTGATAAGCTGACGTTGCGCTGCCCCAAGCAAACTTACTCGGAAATTTTTCGTAGTAAAAACGGTCTCTTTCCAGGGGACTCTGTCGTAGAAATTTTTGCCAGACAGCTTTTCCACTACCTAAATACAATCGGCAATTTTAATTTTTTTCTGGGAGTTAAAATTTCTGGTCTTTTGCAACATAATTACCTGTTTGACTTTTTATTTCCATAATGATACATATTAGAAGAACCAGAATGATTTTCATTGTGAAATAGTATCCAATACCGCTAATCCATATGCAGCATCAGGTAATAAACGTTTCAGGATTTTTCGTAAAAGCCTTTTGTTACGTATGTAAACAAAAGCCCCAACTTGGTTTTACTCCGCAGCGACATACGGTGGATATTCGGAAATAGCTGGAGGCGGTTTTATAAAACACTTAGAAAGAGATAACAAGCAGTTAGTTATTCGAAAGTTTCGCTTGGACGATTCGTGACTAAAGAATGATGCGCGCGATTTGACCAGGTAAGGTATTGTTATTATGACACAGAAGACTGTGATATTTTACTTATACAATAACCGGAATACAGAATGCTAAGTTATAAAATCGATATTTGCAGAACTGCAATTGGCAACGTAAATGTAAGTGATTACAGTTATTCGTTGCAAGGGAAAGTTAGTTAGTAAAATATTATACATATACTTATATAGACATTCATTAAACGAATTTACAAATAAAAACGTTGATTCAGTTAGTTCTTGTAAAAATATAGGATTAAAAGTTAAGGTAAATTTTACTTGGTCTAAATTTATTTCTTAATCCTTTCAAGATGTCCAGAATTCGACGCGTGACCTTGATCACTTGCATTCTACTGGCGTCGCAAGTTCTACGATTATTCTTCGAAAATTGGTATCTGGTATCAAACAACTCGAACGTGGGGAGTATGCCATCACCCGTTTCTCATCGTGTTGTCCCATCGTCTGTCGAACTCGGAGGTGGATTTCTGGTCAACAGATTCTACAAAACCGAAGGGTTCGGTGTCGGGGAACTAGACCCAAATGACGTTACGTTGGCGACCCACGGTACCATAGATAAACTTTACAGGTAAATCCTCTATGATAGGACAATTGCCCGTGTGATTATATATATATATATATATATATATATAGAAACATAATACGTCGCATATATGATATCTGACGTTGTTCTTGCAATTGTAATGTGTTATGTATTTAATCTAATTTATGACGTCATTACAAGCTTGACTGATTTTTGGTTAATTACTTGTCTTTGTTGTTCTGTATGACCCCAACGTGGCTTGCCCATATATCCGAATAGTTTTCAGTGTTACATTATTCTCCACGCAATAAACTGCTGAATATATATGTGTATCACACAAGACAACATAATGGTGGTAAAATGTAAACATATCTCCCGTAGTATGATTCCCAATGATATGTATAGATCGATAATACAAACCAATAATAAAAAGGACTATATCTTTTGATACTTCATACATATTAACTAAAGTGTATGACTTTCATGTTTCAGGTTAATAGAGCTAGCAGAAGTTTGGTCGGGACCTATTTCTATGGCGGTATTTGCGCCATTGAGTGATGCCAGCTTTCTTGATGACGCCATTGACGGATTACGGCTTTGTTGGTCAACACTGAGAAAAAACGTTTCCTTTCATTTAATTCATTCCAAAGCCTCCCCAGCCAACGTCACCAAACTAGGATCGTTTGTATATTTGTCGTGCAAGGACATAATACGTCGACTCAGGCTTGTGAAACCAGTGGCAGAAAAATCGCAGTATCCGCACAATTTGATGAGGAATGTTGCGAGAAGCGGTGTAATGACCAATTTCGTTCTTCATATTGACGCCGATTTAGTGCCAACGCCAAGTTTACGGAATAAGTTTCGGGAATTTATTACAAAAAACAACTTATACAGCCGAAGTGCAGCAAGGTAGGGATAATGTGCGCTTGCTAAAAGATGATTGATTCAACCTTACCTTTGGTGAGTTGCTTGCCCAACAAAGGAACAAATGTCGTAGAAATTTTGATTGCCACTGCAGTGCGTTAATGAATTTAGAATTCAAATATACTGTATATATATATTTAAAAAACACCCCTTGGTTTAAAAATATCAGTTATACACGATCGGCAGGTGGTAATCTTGTATTACACAAGACAACAATTCGACTACTGGGCGCTATAACATCTGTTTCATCAACATATCTTATTTAAATGCGATATAACCCATTGATTTTTTAAGAATATAAATACAAAATTTTGCTTCACTTTTTAAGAATATAAATATTTTAATGTGATGATTTATTTTCCAGGTCTTCCACGGCACTGTACGTCCTACCAGTGTTCGAACTTCGACAATTTCAAACACCTGTGCGGAGTAAACAAGATCTGATCACCGCGATTCACGCTAGAAATGCACGCACTTTTCTTCAGGTGAATAACTAACTATAAATATATCGTTGATGGATTGTAGGACGAGTCTTTTTACTTTAGGTTGGCGTACAAGGCCGGGTTTACTTAAGATTTGAGCAACTACATATATATAGATGCATTGCTCAATGACACCTGCAGATAGCAATTGGCATAACAGATAAATACCGGTTATACCAATGTTCCGTAACCTGCGTAAAAAGACAATGCTAGGTGTGCGGCGGGAAAATAAAATATTTTTTATACAGTTTTTTACCAAATAAAAAAGAATTTAATTTTTGAAAATTCGAATACTATACGGCCATCAGACACTTCGCTAATAGCCTATATTTAGCTTGTCAATTTATATATTAGAATATTAACATTTTTTGGACTGTAATGTGCCGTTAAATTTAGCAAATTTTTTATAAATGTGCCTTGAGTGTTAAAAGGGTGCAGAGCACAACCTTTCCGCAAATTCACTTTTAATACCTGTATATGTGTAATATTGGGTGACAAGAAAACTGTCTTACTGTCTACCGATTTCTTAATTAGTTTAGAAATATTCCAAATTCGTTTATTTCTGCCGGTAGGAAACCTGCCTTCAATGTCATCAACCAACCAATTACGACAAATGGCAACAAGAATCGAAAAACGCAACCGGCTTGTCGTACAAAGTGGATTACGTTAAAGAGTGGGCGCCATTTTTTATTGCGCCAAGATTTTCGCCAATGTTCGACGAAAGATTTACATCCTTTGGACACGACAACCTTGCACATGTTAGTTTTGCATAAATTATGACGAGTTTAGAAAATGGTTAAATCACATATAATAACAAGTTTAGTAATCTGAGCAAGTATTTACAAAACAAATAGCCATTTAAACAACTCATCTTAAATTCCTTTAAATTGGTCAATTTTGGTTTACACCAGATTTTATAAGTCGTTATATGTGAGTTTATGGTTTGAAAGAATCAACTGCCTTAAACAAATAGTAAACGCTTTATTTACCTAAGCAAAAAATAAGCGCTGTGTGAATAAATGGAAAACACCATAACTTACCATGTATATTTCAGGTGTGTGAGCTGCAGGCGAACGGATATCACTTTTACGTTTTAAACGATGAGTTTCTAATATGCAACGGCTACAGGAGCAAAAACAAATTGACGGAATTCGAACGCAAGCGCAGGGACAGCCGAGATTCGTTTTACAAGGGATTTCTTCAAAAATTACGCAACAACGGCTACGTCGGCAGCATGTATAATAATTGTTACGAATAAAGTTTAAAATATTGTACTTCAAACGTAAATAATTCTATGCAATAAAAAGAAAGTAAGAACTGCCTTTTTTCTCTTTTTTTAACACTGGTTAAAATAATTTATTTAATTGTAAACTTCTAAGAACAAGTGGGGGAAAACTCAAAGGAGGAAAAGCGGGAAGGAGGGATACTGCTCGCTAAAATAAAGATTTTGACGTTAGAGTTTTATGGGTCCCAATTTAAAAATTGGGACATTTATTGTTTTTGTCCGTTTTTTTTTTTTTTGTTCGTCGAAGGTTTGACAGGCATGGCATGTCGCCCCCATCTACCAGAAGGAATAATGGAATCGTAATGAAACTTGTCCATTTGTTAGACAACATGGTCTAGATATGCAGAAACCAAAATTTTGGGTGATAAATTAAGGGGAATTCCCCTGGGAGGTTAAAAACCAAAACGGTATTTTTTTATGAAAAATTTAGGTTTTTGTGGCATAGCGCTTAAACGGCTGCTTCAATTTGAATAAGATTTGGTGGAATTTAAGTGCATTAGGCACTGATTTAACACTTAAAAGAAATAAAAAAATTACTTAGGGAAATACCCTAAAAAATAAGATTTTGTTCTCAAATCATGATTGTGACAGGCATACCATGTCGCCCCGACATCTACCAAAAGGAGAAATGGAATCGCAGTAAAAAATTGTATTTTGTTAGACAACATGGTCCAGATATGCAGAAACCAAAATTTTGGGTGATAAATCGAAGGGAATTCCCCGGAGACGTTAATAACCAAAACGGTATTTTTTCTAAAAAAAATAGTTTTTTGTGGCATAGCGCTTGAACGGTTGCTCCAATCCGATTCAGATTTGTTGGAAAGTAAGTGCATTACCTACTTATTTAACAATTAGATAAAATAAATAAAAATATTTAGGGAAATACCCTAAAAAATAAGATTTTGTTCTCAAATCATGATTGTGACAGGCATGGCATGACGCCCCGACATCTACCAGAAGGAATAATGGATAACAAAACTTGGTCATTTGTTAGACAACATGGTCTTAATACGTGTACGGTCGTGTGGCCAAATGGTTAGCGTGACCGATACACATACCGACTCATATAAATAAAAACGGCCCAAGTGACGTACCCATCTTGGGTTCGAATCTTGTGTCCGTAAAAAAATAAAAGGGTTAATACGCAGTAGAAATAATGTGGGTGATAAATCTAGGGGAATTCCCCTGAGAAGTTAAAATCCAAAACGGTTATTTTTCTAAAAAAATAGCTTTTGGGGCCATAGCGTTTGAACGGCAGTTTTAATTTTGATCAGATTTGGTGGAATGCTGAATGTTTAGCCACCCACACATGTAAAAACAGAAATTTATGTACTAAGCCCATGGGGAATTCCCCGAAGCCATCAAAAACTAAATCTGTTTTAGGAATTTAGCTTCATTTCAATACAGCACTTGAAGAAAAAGCTTTAATTGAAGACATTTGTGATGAATCCTTCGTAAATCTAACACGATTGTTCTTTTTTAACCTACACATGAAGAAGAAGTTTGGTTTGATAACTATGGGACCCATGCGTTTATGCTTGCAGAAACAAAAACTACATACTCATTGTATAAAATACAAAATGTGGTTAGGGACCCTGTAGCAGTAGCATGAATGTATGGCATACAACATGTGTTTTACAAATAGTGGTGGTTAAACACGTGGTTGACACTCTCTAGTTTTAAACATGACGTTGGAGTTAGGGTTAGTTCTGGAGATAAATGTTTAGGTTAGGGCAGAGTTTAAATTAGTTTTCGTGATTTTAGTGAGCAATTTCTCACTTTCCCTCCTTTTAGTGTTGCCCACAAAGGTGCCTGAAAGTTTTCGAATCTTACCGCACAAAAATGACGCTTTATCATGCTAAAACGAAAATGCGCTAATTATGATACAACCATTGACATATTGGATAAGGCGGTTTTGTATTGTGGATTTCTTTCTTTGCGGCATTTAAGCCACAACCTAGTTTTATTGCGAGTTAATCGCCAAAGTCAAAACGAGAGAAATGCAGTACGTAGTAAAGATACTTAATAATATAACAACCAAAGGACAATGCTGAAACTATTTAATTTCAGTTACAATAATTCCTAAAGTGGACAATTTAGATATAAAATATAGAGTAACCAATATTCTACTTTTCCAAAGCGATATTTTATCTGAAAGGCACAAAAAAATAAAAACGGCAAATCAGTAATAAATCTTTATTTACTGTATATCGCTTTAAGAGTATTGCATTTCACACCTTAATATAGAAGAATGAGTGACATAACCTTCTTCCATTAATGTAGCTTAAAGCAAAGATCTACATTACAAGCTTATAGCATGCCCGGTTAAGCGTAATAGAGCACCTCGTTATTAACCAACCATATAAATATTTCTATAAAAAAGAAAATGGTACAGCGCGTTATTTTTCACTTAAGGGACTTGAATTTTTGTGTTTTTTACGTGGGGGTACTACTACTCCCGATTAAAAACTTGTCAAAAACTCTTTTAGAACTTCAAAAATAAATATACGTTTGCTTGTATTTTCGTTGTATATTTACAGTTGCTTCAACGGCCAATATATATTAACGTATGTAACATGCATGGTGCATCCGCGTCAACAGTAAGTGCTATGATCGAACAGAACTATTAATTCGCTAATTTTCGGTATAAGACGACGACATTGACAGCCAAGATGAACTTAAAGCGCCCAGTTTCGAATACAGCGACGAAGAAATTTGTTTATCGCGTTCCTTTTCTTCGTGCTGGTCGACCGAATGCGTGAGCTGCCGCAATGCGTGCGAAAGCGGCAGTTGCGGGAGCGATGACGTCATAAGATCGCTATAACCCCCGCTGACGTTGGTGACTGGTAGAAGGGAGAACCTGAAAATGTTTTGTTTAAAATAAGAGTTATAACAACCGCAATACCGCCTTTGTCAGCCAGACGACAAGTTTATAACGTTTGAAGTCTCAAGTAAACCATTACAAACAGGTGTTCCTGGTATTTAATGGAAATTAACATAACCATAGAGGTACTGGGTGGGAATCCGAAAATATACACTGTAATTGTTTAAAAGGTTTGACTAATGAGCATTGGAGAAGAAAATATAGTTTGGTAAACATAGCTGGACTCACACAAATACAAATGCAAAATCCACGCTAGTCATGTAATTTGTAAAGCTCTAAGCCTCTAAGCCATGAAAACTTTAAATTACCTTCCACAATCTGGCATCAGAGGAAGAACATTGTGAGAATCCTTCGACGAAAACAACTTCTGCGAAGATGTTGATTTGTTGGATACGACCAGGATTCCAAACAAAGTAGAAGTTCTTGCTGCATATAGTTGGATGTTGTTGGTGATATGAGGGGAAAATACATCTAAATCGAATGGATCGATATATCCCTCCAGCCAATCAACAAGCTCTGTGTACGTGAATGAGTTTGCAGGGTCGTGGGCTTCCTCATTTAAGAGTGCGTCGACAGGTTGGTAGAGCAGGTGGTGTAGATAGCGCAGATCGAATAGACATTGCAGAGCCCACACCTGTGACGGAGACCTGGTGTCATCATCGGAGATATTCTGTCCATGTAAACTTGAATCGTCTCTGGCAAATGCGTTTTTTGCTGCAGAAAAAGCTTCTAAAATGCTCTGCAGGCAACGGCTGGATAAATTCCTTAATGTCAATCGGCTGATTGAGTAACCTCCGATTTTTTCGATTTCAGTGCACACTGTAAAAAGTAGCTCTTGTGTGAAACTCATGGTGGATGCAGGAACTCTAATCTTGGATTTGACCGTGTTTCCGGACTCACTCTCCTCTTCAACTGTTATACAGTCCCACTGGGATAAACTGAGCAGAATATTTGCACCAGAAGCAGAATTCAATAAACTGACTTTGTACGCAGCAATAGCAGGATACAGAATAGCATTGCAGCATAGGGTCATTAAATTTAAACTCTGTTGGGACATGGAGTGTACTACATCATCCCAGGCCGAGGAATCAGTGGTTGTTTTCACGTCACCAGCGGAATGGTATTCACTCAAATGTCGACGGACAGGTTGATTGGTAGTGTAATTCGTGATGTAACACTCCTTAAAAGTATGGCACAGTTTAAAAAAGTTGCGACAAACTTGAGATAGAAACAAAGCTTTGCTCAGAACAGGTTCATTTGCACTGTAGTCTGTTTTACTGACTTTACTTTTGAGTTGTTGTTCCAAACTGGATAAAAGTTGTGACAACGAATCAAAAAAGTTGCCGCTTGATTGCTTAAGGTAACTAAATACGGTTAGACATTCTTGGTTAGTTTCCACCTTAGTCTCAGAAGCAGTGCGTTTGTACGACAGGTCAGTTTTGTCTTTAGCAACCACACTTAGCATATAATTGTTTACATCATCTAAAAGTTTCCTAACAGTCTTGTTAAGTAACTCGCAAAGTTGATGCACATTTGGTGTGATCGCTAATGACTTTAGAGTAAGGCCAGGGTTTTCTGACAAAGTTTTTCGATGTTGCCAACCCTGCCATGCCATTGTGGAGGGAATATCATTTTCATGTTCCTGCCACAAAAAGGTACTGATGCTGGTGCCTTTACCATGATGTTGCTGCTCAAGCATAACCTTGCTTTCACTGAGCAGTTCATCGAATGTGTTGCTCACAACCAATTTCATTTTATTAAGGAAAAGCGGCTCAAGGATTTCATTCCAAACAATGACTTCTTGCTTGAAAACAGCCTGACAAGTGTTTTGCCATTTGGTTTTTGTTGGAACTGGTTCTCCAATATCGTTCATATACCAAGCAGCATCTGCAGAGTTACTGGCATCGTTTTCATTATTTTGGTCAAGTATATCCATAACAGCAATTCTGACGTTGGTCAAGTCTTTAGCTGAATTTGTGAATTTTAATAAATCAGCTATTCCCTCAGTCAAGTCAGATTTGCACCCAGTTAGCCACTCAGTGTTCAGTTGTTGGATAATCTCTTCTGGTATGGTGAAATCCGTGATGTTAAACTTTACTTTTTGCAAAGCTAAGTTCTTCGGGACACAATTGCTCCAGATTTTAGTGCAATTGTCAGAGTTATCAGGTTCTTGAGTGCATTTTTGCAGCATAGTTTCAACTACACCTTTAGATTGAGGATGGCTGCAAAAAAGCTCAAAAACTTGGGATGTTGTTTTTACCAGTATGTCAAGACTTGCACATATTTTTCCTTTGGTGCCCATGCCATGGTTATAACCACTCTTGGTTTTAGTTGCAGTCAGAATCTCTCTAATAGCGTACCTCCTTGCTTCTAAAAGCTTAGTTAACACGCATCGAATTGAGACATCTTCGAGAAGAACAATAGAGCATAAGGCTTCAGATATACTCTGCAAATCAAGTGCGTGGTCTGCTATCCTGGTGTTGCACTGCTTGAGAATTGCAGACCTTAAGTTTCCGACGGCTTGTGCCTGCTGTCCTAACATTGGTATCCATTGCAAGATTGGACTGTAAGAGTGGTTTCCTTCAAGTGATAGATTTTTTAGAACTTGAAGACTCTAAAAATAGAACAAAAACTTTAAAATTGTCCTTCATGTTTTTATGTTCATTAAAAAAAATGATTGCATTAGTTTTCATAAAACCACAAAAGTTGCCAAAAATGGTCAGATCCACACATAACATTTTTTATGTCAGGGCTAAGGAGGATTTACCTGTAAATACAAAAATGAAGCTGTGATCATGTTTCCTGCTTCAACCTGAAGCCAAATTTCTTCTGGCATTTCCATGAGCACTTTCGTTTCGGCAGCCAGTTCCAAAAACCTGATTTAACATTTTTAAAGAATAATAATTAATCTGGTGTCCCTAACAAATATTTATTTTAAATCTAGAAAATCAAAAAAGTTGGCAAAACTGCCTCCTTTATAAATATATGTTGAGTCTATGGCTGAGTCTGGGTGTGCGTGTTTACTTCTAATTACCAATGATATTTATAAAGTAGAGCAGTTTCACAGTAATTTTTGCACAAGCCAGTAATATGATGTATAAAATAACATTCTGCTGTATAAAATGATGTCTATTTTTTTAATCGTAAACAGATTTATAATATATTTACAATTAAATTGTTGCAGTGCAATTGACTCATGCAATCATGCAACTTTCTGGATGCGATTGGGCATTTGCACTAATTTTATACACAAATATGCAGAGTCAATATCTTATTTTATATACATTTATACATGTGATGATACATAAATTTAATTGATTAGCATTTAGCAATGTATATTACTTAAAATATCATAAACACCTGTTCTCATTTTTAACACTCAGCTGGCTTGCTCTTAGTTTCGGCACCGACAGAGTCCGTTTAGATTTATATTCCTGGATATCTTTGATAGTGCTGGTTACTATTTCAGAATACTTTTTCATCCCTGTTATTTTGTCAGCAGCTTCTAAAAGGTCTCGGTACCTGCATGAACAGATAGTCTAAAAGTAAAGTTTCGCAAAATAAACTAAATAAAGCCAAGAGTCAATTCTCTTAAAGCAATTACAGTGGTTTGAAATTGGTGCCAGTAAAAAATGTTGACTGTTATATACATTTTACTTGTAACGTGTATACAAGTTCTATCTTTTTAAAACTTAAGAATGGTGTGTTGCATTGTAAGCAAGAGTAATTTACCTGGCCAGCTTGCAGATAGATTTTTTGAACAAAATACTATTATTTTAAAAGGCTTTTATAACAACACATGATGCATAGAGCAGTCTGGAAATTTTGATTGTTTTTGTCAATTTTTTTTCAATATAAACATTCCACAACAATTTTATTAACAGTATATTTTAAAGTTCGATTTGCGTTTTGTTTGTTTGTTACATTATCTTGTACGTGCTACGTGCTTGACTTACTGGGTGAGCATGTTTATTATAAACCGATTTGATAGTTCATGGACTGCATATGGCAATACGAGTGGATCCACAGTGCTCATGGACGCGCTTTTTATAATAGTTGCACAAACAAGAAGATAATTTTGCTCACCTTTCTCCAACCATTTGTCTTAGCTCTTCCTTTTTAAGCTCAATCTCATGTCTTGTCTTTTTCTCCAATTCTCTTATCTCTTCCACATTGTTTCTTTCAAATACCGTCATCACAAACTCCATTTTTATTGACTAAGTTCAGAAGTTACTTAACAAATAATACATACACATTTTATTTTATTATATGCTGTGAAAAGGGTAATGATATGTTTATATATACATTATACAAACAGAATTTTACATGAAGGTTATTAAGTTTTATAGGGTTTTACCAACAAAGGATCATAAAATGATATTTCTGATAAATTTGGGAATTTGTCCATAATCAAGATGTTTTTCTTGAGCATATCAGACGCTAATTCATCCACAAAGCCAAACCAATATATTACTAACCCAGGGCCAAACCGATTCCAATAGCTCTGATATTGATTGTTTACATATTGCGTATGTGCTTCTGGTGTGCCAAAAGAGGCTTTACTTTCAATCCAACAAACGACTTGGTCCTTCAGTTGAAAAGGTATCTCGAGTTTAATATCAGGAGTTTTATCGTAGCCAAGCTTTTTCAAATCAACCTCAGTTTGAAATGGAATATCCAATTGTTTCACACAGTTCACAAGTTTCTCTTCATATTCTAAACCAATCATATGTCGGATTGAATCTGTGACAGGTCCATAACCCAAGTCATTTAACACACATTGTCGTACTTCCCAGCACAAACGTTCATCTTCAATTAGAAACGGGTCTTTGATTAGTTTCGACACTGTTGTTTTAAAACTAACCATATCCTCATTTTCAGACTGGTCCGCTTCTTTCATGCTTGATGCAAGATGTCTATGTAGAATCAGACGAGCGAGTAAGGAAGGAGGTATTTTGTTTGTACTTGAAATGTCAACCAAAATAGATTTTCTTTGGAAATCTTTTCCAGAATTCTCTTTTAACTCCAAGTACTGTGCGTGATATTTATTAACATTTTCGTCAGAACTCTTTTTAGAAATTGTGCATTTCACACGTTGCTGATGGTAAATAAGGCAAATACTGAGCAGCGTTTGATGCAGAACATTTGATTCAAATTTTAATTTCACTTGCTCAATAAGTTCGTTTAAATTCATGCATCCACTTGATTTAATAAATGCCAGAATTGTTTCATAATCAGATTTCTTCATTATTTCAAAAATATTTCATTCAAAAGCAGAAATGCATACGTGGTAAAATTGTATCTATATAAAACAGAATTAGGGATACCTTTTTTTAAATTTACTATTTTTTATTGTTTACCCGACAGACCACAGCGGCATAACAAGACTTCATATTAATACGTGTAGACACGTACGTTAACGGCAGTCCAGTAAGATTACATCAAATTACGACCAAGGGATTCTATTTACAAGACATCTATAGCTCGTATTCCACGCATCGCTCTCCCTTGTAATCTGAAATAAGACAAATCCAAATATTTCGACGTGTAACCTGATTATGTGCTTACAAAATACGTTTAAAAATAAATTAAAGGGATGTCGTTGTCGCCGCTTTTTAAGAATTTACCGGTACTTTTTTCACTTCATTTATTGCAATTTTTATTATGACATTGAGTGCAAAGTAAATAGATTGTTATACATCATTTTCTTTAAAATACTTGATGTTTGATGTCTTATTTTTATTCAGTTAGCAGCTACGTTGCAATTATTAGTTTGGTTGCTGTTTGTGTAATGCTATGAAAACCCCACCGGCCTAAAATTTATTACCTGAAGTATTAGTAAAATTCAGTTTTACCTTAGGTAAATCGGTGTGGTAATATTTCCGGTAAAATATTCTGGGCTTGACCTATGCCCCCATGCACGTAAACTGACGTAACTATTACAAGGAAACACTTTGGTTGTGTGCTTTTATTGAGTTTCTGTTAGTTCAACTTTTTATTAGGCTGTTGCAGCATTTACGGATATTTTTAAATGCGAGAGAATTACAACAAAACGTCACAAATCTCCTTCATTAAATGTTATTAAACAGATTGACGCATACGTCTAGAATATAATTTTTCCGGAATAAAAAGTTCCACAGGGAACCGGCTCAAATAGAATCTCTTTTCAATGGCTTACTATCCCGGACAGTACGGGTAGGTCTTAATTGTGATATTATGTGGTATACCATACTGTATTACTCGTTTGTTTTTTTAAATTTTTTTACTATAAAACAAATGCAAAAGTATTATTATTATTATTTTAAAACAGAAAAATAATAGGAAAACCTAACCTCGTCAACAAAACCAAATTTTTCCAATATTAAAAATCGCAAAACAGTAAATATTTACAATATTAAAGTCCCAAAATAAAAATTGTAAATTAGTTCTTGCATGGTGTATCAGTACCATGTAATCAGTTAGTTCTCTCCGTTGCAGGCCTTATACAACATACAACCCACAGCAGCAGCAAGGGAATTACCAGCAATATGGAAACTATAACCCTGCTCAAAGCACCTCCCACACAACGGCACCGAACACCGCATATGGGTGATGCTTCTGTTTTATCTGCTATTTTTTAGGATTGGCAAAGTAGAATTTCAGTTTAGAGGCTAACAACCCGTATGGAAAGTACGTCAATTTTCGCCGAGATCTCGAGTGTGCACGCGCCAAATATTTAAGTGTGCAGTGTGCAAACTTCTGAAAGTGCACACTTCAAGTGTGCATACAATCTCCTTTTTATTACTGTTTTACCAAAATCTTAAACAAACGTATTATTCTATCCTAAATCTATTGTGTCTGTCAGCTAACAAATCTATCTACATAACAAAAAACGTACCGACAGTAAATTACCCGTGGTCCAGAGGTAGGTTTACAGGTTTTTGGAAATTATACGATGTTTATGTTTAAAACGTAAGGCCGGGTCAAGACACACGCTCAGGAGCCGGCGCACCGTTTGTTGGTTTCTCATACAAGCTGGCTCCTGTGTGTACGCTCAGTATAAAAAACAATCACCT
>CH002874.1:7734-20114 GCA_000149265.1 Ciona savignyi
CTTTCGTCGTTCACCCGGATGTCGGACGGAAACGGTGGCAAATGACGTTCGGTTAAGGGAAGATGTGACAGAGCGCTGTCCTTCGGGCGCACAACGGGCGGGGCGTACAGAGTAGAACGTTGTGTTGGCTGCGCTGTGGTCGGTGATATCTCGTTGCGTGATTGTTCAGTGGATGTAGTCTGCTCTAGAAGCGGTGTCGTTGAGCCAGCATATTGGCGGGTTTGAACTTCATTGTGTCTGGCCTCAGGAATGGATGCTTCCTCCCATGCCCTAGCTTCAGCTTCAGCCAATTCTAGTTTTCGCCGGGATTCACGGTCGGCGAGTTCCTCTTGTAATTTTCTCTCACTTTCAGCAAGTTTTCTTTTACGTTCCTCTGTTTCAGCGAGCAGCTTGCTTTCTTCTTTTCTCTCTAAGTCTTGTTGTCGCGCAAGCCTAGCAAGTTCAAGCTTTACCTTGTTATCTTTTAGCTTAAAGCTGCGCATCGAGCTTGTAGTGCTTACAACACTTACTGATTCGTGCTTTTCATCGAGTGGTGTGGTTGAATTAGGTGGTGCTGGTATCTGCTTGGCTTCTTCAATGCCTGGCTGCTTGGCTTCTTCAATGTTGTCCAGCCATTGTTCTACGCGGTGTTCTGGTTGGTTATCCATGGTCGAGAGGTACGGTTACGATGGGTTTGATCAGTTTGCTCAGTTTGAAAACGATGTTACTTCCGCGGGTGGAGTAACGGGGTTGCTTTGGTTTGAAAATAACTCGTATCGAATAAAAGAACAGACAGTTTGTGTCCTCGAATTATAATTGGCGATCAGAGTTCAAACGGTTACAGATGCGGAACGGAGGGGGCAGGGACGATATGGGGGTGATACAGGGACGATATGGACGGAGATGTTACGCAGTGGGGATGATTCGGAGGGATGATACGGAGGGATGATACGTGGATGATACGGGATGATACGGGATGATACGGGATGATACGGTTTTCTGTAAATTAAAAATAAAGGGACCCAAATCAATAATTGACGGGTGTACGTATGAAATAGTAAACAATTACACTCACCAAACTTTGGCTTTAGAACCGGAACGGAAAATACACGGTATCGGATAAATTACTGTGCTGCAGACTGTACGGTGACTAAATCAAAAAGAAAGCATTTTCTAACACGCGGTCGGGTATAGATATTGTAACACAAACTCCCATTGTGACGTAATTTGGTTGTGATGCAATTTATGATTTATCATAGACATCAATAAAACATTAATGGGTCGAGATATCTTACACTAAGGACAGATTTAACGCACGGATGTGCATGATTCCAATAAACTAACCTTTTTGTGTTCCCATTAGAGCTAACCTTGTACAAACCTGTTTTTAGTTTCAACAAGATGCCTAAAACGGTAAGATATGGCACTAGAACATATATATCTAATCTATCTATCGCTATATATTTATACACTAAAAAAAACAATATTTTTATATTTAGTTGGTGATCATTAACCTAGCCTCTTATAGGTGATCATAAACCTAGCCTCTTATCTGCAGTTGTGTGCATGTGCAAGGCACTTTACCATCACCTCGATCCAGTGGATTTAAATATGTTAACTATTAAAGTAGAATATAGAATATTCATGTTTTATTTTCTGTGAATCAGAAAACGCAAGGGGCGTTTATCACACGGGCAAAGTAATATGCCGATTACCTTGTCATTATTTACACTATTTCTACCTGTAATTTTTAATCCCTGTAGTAAATCAATAAAATGTATTGCATGTAATTAGCTATTTAACAGAAAATCAATCGAGAAAGAAGCGGCTACAACAGCTTTTGCAAATCAATGAAAGGAAAAGGTAAACCTAAGTTATCCATCAAAGGCAGTATTATTGTTTAAACCCATGATCCAACTTATAGGATATTCATGTTTTATCCCTGTGAAAGGAAAAACGCAAGGGGCTTTATCACACAGGCAATCGTCAGATTACCTCGCGCCCACCGTCGGGTTACTGGAGCTATTGCAGTGCGTTGTATATGATGATTGAGACATTCCTACTGTGTTAGTTCAACCCATTAATTCACTGGGTTTAGGCAACGTCTGCTAAGTGCCTTGCCCAAGAACACAACCGACTACCTACTGACCGGTTTTGATCCAACAACCTTTTGGCTGAAAGCCGATGCTCTAACCGTCTGAACTATGCAGCCGGACTTACAAACCCTTTAAAGTTAAAAGTTTTTCGTATTATATATATATATATATATACACTTACAATCTAGATATAGCAACATTCGGATCAGCATGGAAGAAATTGGATCCATCAGAGCGACAAAATTGGAATGCGTTAGCAAGAACTGAACCGATTAATTATAAAAATTTTACCCAGAAAAAAGCAAAACAGGAAATCCAAAAACAAATAAATAGTATAACAAATTCAGTAAGTGATGGAATAAGTTTACATTGTATGTAATATGGATTTTTTTGTAAGAAAATTCATCTCGGTTGGTTAAACACATGACAGTCAAGATTTGGCATGTTGTTTGAGTTTGTATGGTTAGTTTTTAGTTTAAACCATCCATGTTCAATGTTCTAGTTACATAACGCTATATTTTTAAATCTTTATAACATATAGGTGATGACACAATTTTACCATCTGACATGATACAAATGATGCAAATTTTATAAGTACTGGTAGTGTTATATGTTGTTCAGTAATAATCTCTAACAGGATACCAGTACCAATGTTTCAAATTTTATGATTAAGTAATGTTATTTCAATATATTTGTTTTAAAATGATTTTGAAATTTGACTTTAAACCAATCAATTGCAAAGCACAATAAAATCCCCTAAAACACATTCATTTTTATTATTAGTGCAACATCCTCGAACAACTCGGAGTCAGGGTGGGAGGATTAGGCTTGCATCAGGGAGACCTACATACATTTGGGTCTTCCGATGCAATGTCCCTTTTTCCCAGCCTGACATTCAAACAAATTTTGTTGCGGGAAGTCAGAGACCTACTACAATTAGTAAGTATCATAATTTTTCAAATATCATAAATCTGCCATTAATGTAACAATTATGTTTCAAGTTGAACCTGTTAGATTGTAAAGTAATCCAGCTAGACATTACCCTTTTTTACAATTCGTTGAAATTATATATACCGGTAAATAACTAGTCTAATATTAAATAAAAAAGTTTTAAAAAATATGTAGGAAAGCAAAGGTTTTCCAGATACCGGTATGGTTAAAATTTTTACAGAGAATTTCCCATTAGATACTTCAGACAAAGGAAAAGACTTAAAGTCACTGATGGCAGAGGTTCAGGACCTCTTTAATTCAAAGTATTGTAAGTTCAGTGTAACTTATATCAGCATAGAAAGTGTGTCCAGTTTACATTCACTATCCTATTGACTAAGTGCAAAAACAGGAAAAGTAGAAAAGGCCAGGATTTCCCTCACAGAATAAAGCAGAAACAATTATAAATGTTTATAACCATATTTTTGTATTAAACAGATGTATTTTTATCATTTAAAAATCTAATTTTTTATATTAAGGTAAAACTGCACCTTTGTTATATGCTACTTATTACTGTTTACCTTCCCTTATTTATTATTTCTGTTTAATAACATTTCTACACTATATCTGGGATGATGGAAAAATATACCTCCAAAACAGTTATTAATTTATTGCCAGCTGACGCTGTAGCTCGCACCACCCGGATGCCCTATAAGAAAGGAGGCTTTGTTCTGCATGGTTTGCCAGAACAAGTAAAATTTGGCATTCCATCAACATTTGGAAGAAAAAAATGTCAGAACAGCTTAGTGTGGAGCTGTTACCTGAAAGGTAGTAATTTTAAGTATTATCATTTTTATTTAAAAAATTAGTCTATTTAGATTAATTAATGTTTCTCAACCCTGATTCCGCATACTCAAATAAGTACATGTAATGTTCTGGTGAGTCAATAAGCACATTAACTATAAAGAGCCGAAAACATTTAGTTTAATATAAAATGTTCAATACAATTTGTCTGCACATTTTTGCAACTTTGTGGTCATTGATGTATTTGAAATCTAGTTAGAAGCGTTCACATATTTCGTGTAACTTGAATGTACTTTGAGTTAGTGAAAACTGATGCTGGTGTGGAAATAGTCCCAGAAACACAGATCGAGATAATGTTTTTCTTGTATGTATTATTTTAATTTAGTTTTTTTTAAATGATAATTTGTCCAAATGAATAATAAAAATACTGGGACTGGCCGGGTCCGTGGACCGCTGCTTTACAATATTCTAAAATACCTAATTAACCTATATTATGCAACCCCAGAAACTGCACATTCCAGTTGTAATTAAAAACAGCATGTAAACTGGGTGTTGTTACTTAACATTGGTTTAACCAATTTAATTTCAATGGGTTTAAGCTATGTCAGTTAAGTGCCTTCCCTAATGTTCTACCGACTACCAAATTGCTGGGTTTTTTTTCATTCAACTTTAACCACTGAGGTATCTATCGCACACACTTTTACTAACTTACCTATTTCATTTAGGGATGCAGAAGAACAACCTGCTTTGCATACATTGCAGTATGACCCCAGCAATCCTGAAGTGTTATATGCAACTGACGGCTCGACTATAAGCATTAATGATTTGGGACCTGAATTGCAAACTATTATTAACAACGCAATAAATGAACAGGCCTAATATATATTGTTTTTCTTTGGGTATTTACGTACTCTGTTTAGCGCGGTCGATTTGTATATAGCATGGCATTAAAAAACGAACACGAGCCCATCACAGGCGAACATATTGAGAATTCGACGTATTACGAGTGCGTTAGTGGCGCTCGTTTGAAAAGCAAACAAGATATACAGTTTATTTTTTGGAAACAAGTTTGCAAGTGTGCTAGCCAACCATCTACCAATTTTTATGTACTCACTCCAACAAATCGTCGATTTAGGTATACCAAAGCTGTTTGATTTCAGCTCAAAGCGAACATATTGAGAATTCGACGTATTACGAGTGCGTTAGTGGCGCTCGTTTGAAAAGCAAACGAGATATACAGTTTATTTTTTGGAAACAAGTTTGCAAGTGTGCTAGCCAACCATCTACCAATTTTTATGTACTTACTCCAACAAATCGTCGATTTAGGTATACCAAAGCTGTTTGATTTTAACCCGCAGCGAACATATTGAGAATTCGACGTATTACGAGTGCGTTAGTGGCGCTCGTTTGAAAAGCAAACGAGATATACAGTTTATTTTTTGGAAACAAGTTTGCAAGTGTGTTGTCCAACCATCCACCAATTTTTATGTACTTACTCCAACAAATCGTCGATTTAGGTATACCAAAGCTGTTTGATTTTAACCCGCAGCGAACATATTGAGAATTCGACGTATTACGAGTGCGTTAGTGGCGCTCGTTTGAAAAGCAAACGAGATATACAGTTTATTTTTTGGAAACAAGTTTGCAAGTGTGCTAGCCAACCATCTACCAATTTTCATGTACTTACTCCAACAAATCGTCGATTTAGGTATACCAAAGCTGTTTGATTTTAACCCGCAGCGAACATATTGAGAATTCGACGTATTACGAGTGCGTTAGTGGCGCTCGTTTGAAAAGCAAACAAGATATACAGTTTATTTTTTGGAAACAAGTTTGCAAGTGTGTTATCCAACCATCCACCAATTTTTATGTACTTACTCCAACAAATCGTCGATTTAGGTATACCAAAGCTGTTTGATTTTAACCCGCAGCGAACATATTGAGAATTCGACGTATTACGAGTGCGTTAGTGGCGCTCGTTTGAAAAGCAAACGAGATATACAGTTTATTTTTTGGAAACAAGTTTGCAAGTGTGCTAGCCAACCATCTACCAATTTTAAGATGTTACTTCTGTTTTAGTTCAACAAACTCTGGCTTCTTTTCAACGTATGATTCATTCGCTTTTTACTAAAGAATTCCGTGGAAAGGAGCAGTTCAATGAGTCTTGAACATCTTTCGATATCCGACTCAGGTCGGTATAAAAAAAGGTTGGAAAACTCCCAGCAGAATAATAATATGCCGATTTACGGGGGCGGTTAGAGTGGTACGTCATCGGCAACTCGATTAAAAAAAATTGAGTCAGTGATGGCGCTTGAATTTTTAACATTTTATAGCGGTAGGGGCAATTGATTTTAACCCCTGTTTTACGGATTCTTTGGCCACTGTTAAAAAGCACATGCAGGAGTTCATTTTCGAACGTGGAATGCACTAGGAGTGACTGCATAGCGATATCTAGTGAGATAAATTACAAAAAGGACCATCAATCTGTTTTCACACATTAACCCTATACCCGTTATTTTACCAACCGACGTAAATTTAAACTGCTGTTTCACCGATTTCTTGGCCAAATATTAAAATGAACACATGTATGAGTTCATTGCCGAACGTAGAATGCACTAGAAGTAACTGCTTAGCGATATCTTGTAAGATAAAATACAAATCTACCAACATCATGTTAACAACAACATGTAGCGTTGTTTGTTGGACACATACATATATTATATTTTCATTACAACAGTAATTCGGATAAACAACAACGCATAACATAAACAATGAAACATCATGATAGTTGGACAAAGTTAAAAAACAAAAGTTGAAAACCACAATTATAAACACACATCGCCAGGTTAATGGCAGAAAGTTGGTTACCAATTTATTAGCATTTTATTTTATTTATTACGTTATATATGTTAAAAGTTAGCGTTTTATTTTATTTATTACGTTGAATATTTTGTTGATTAACAGTTCCTTCATCAAACTAACAACCGGTAACCAAGTTTCTGCCGCCAACATGGTACGGTACATAAAACAACACTAAATTACACAAAAAAATGCAGTAGAAGTTACAACGGATAAGGAAATCATCAGATTACACTATAACCGAGTTAATTTATCGATTACTTCGCCTGAAGCTTTATTCTTCATCACTGGATTCTTCATCATTTAAAAGTTCTAATAGTTCATCGATGTCTTCTTTAACTTGACCTTCTTCATCATCTTCCTCTGTTGTCTCCTGAATGTTTAAACTGTGGCCTGGCACACGACCGATGTACGAGCAAAATTCCATGTTCAGCCTTTCATGTTCCAATTGAAGTCTTCGATATTGACATCGAAGATAGTGCTCAATTTCTGTGTTGTTTAAGCAAAGTGAGTGAATTATGGCCAGTTGTTGTTCTTAGAACTTCAAGACACTTGACATATCCTTTTTTACAATTTCAATTTCTTCACTGGATCTCTGCAAGAGGCAGTATGCTTGAACTGTAGTTTGATTCAGAGAAGACATGCTCTCCACTTGTACATGGCTCTTTAAAGATTCATCATTCAGTATGTCGGTAAACCGTAGTTCCGTGGGATAGCCTGGGCTTGGTAGTTCCTTCATCTCGTTGTATTGGACCAACAGCTTTTTTATTATAGAAGTGACTCGCTTTACATTTCCCAATATTCTTTGTGCAACAGCTTGTCCAGCTAAAAATATTTAAACAGATGTTAAGCGGGATAAATAATGTTAACTTTTCTTCAAATTACAATAAGAGTAAAATGTTAAACAGACCACAACAAATACACTTACAGGGATATTTTTTGACTAAACTAACAAGGAATTTCCTTTCCATATTTTGCTTGTTTAGTTTGGCAAGAATTGTTGATTTTTTCTTTTTTGTGGCAGCATTTAGTTGTTGTTCTACGAAAGGGTTGGTCAGAGTCAAGCCGACAGGCAAGTTTTCTTTCTTCTCAATCATTCGAATCTGTTTTTCCAACCTACAAAATCATTTCATTTAGGTCTGGATTTATGAAATGCTAAATAAACTTACCTTGCTATTGAACCTGTTGCATCCACAATCTTCTTTGAGTCACAATTAGATTCCCCTTCCATGACAGCTAATCTTGAACTGGTAAGATGAAAAAAAGAAAATTAAAATTGAAGCTTTTTCCTCGTGGTGATTGTTTTACCACTGGTGGAAATATATTGTTGCATGTTAATCATGTCAAAAAAAACATAAAAATACTTAATGAAGTATGCAGTAATGTCTGAATCAAATTCAGAATACGCAGACGGTTTAGAACTTTCATTGGAAATTTAAAAATATTTATAATTAACCGTACACAATTGTTCATACCGTTCGTTATTAAGGCTCCATAACTTGATTGCATGTTCTTCAGTCTTGGATAATTTTACATCTTGAACAATGCTTTGAGCAGAACAGGCCAGCATATGCTCATTGATATTGAAGTCAGCTGTATGAATAAAATAGCAAACATGAATTATTTTTTTTTCTATTAAATATCATTCACATGATATTGAGAGGAACATTTGTATAAAACAATATTATTGGTTTTAGGTCAAAAACGATGTTAAGGAAATTTGGGCTGAGTTTCTTTTTTGGACCATGAAACCAAGAGATATCAATACTGTATAAAAAAGCACCTGGATACAAGGACAAAAGTTCTTGGTATTGTGCACTGGAATTTGCATTGGTAGCTGTGGCTTTCGCAAGTTTCTGTACCATGGAAAGAGCCTAAACAATAAGTTTAATTAAGTAACAACCATTCCAGAAGCTGTAAAATTTACCAAGAATATTAAGTAAAATATGTGACAGATTAATAAGACAATAAACTTAAAGGGTAACAGTGTGGCAATATTCTAATGGATTTTAAATACAATAGGGTATTCTTCAAAAAAGTAAATTTAAATCAGGCCATTTAGCCAAATGTGTCATGAAGACCAAAATGATTACCAAATTTTGCCTTTAGTTTAGCACCGTAGTGGATTAATCCGTCGGTCAACAAGTCAGTCCTGTGTTCAGGCAACATTTCCTTTGTTATTTTGCTGAAGTTTCTTAGATATGACCACAGTCTCTCCACAGTTTCTCCTTCAGTTAAACCAAATCCAACTTTTTTTCTTGGGTTGTACTTCATCTACATTACACATAATATTGAAAAATGGATACCAAACAAGTAATTTGCATTTAACTTACCTGGCATGCCATATTGTGCCCATATCCATGAAAAACGGGCACAGCAAATGTCACTCTCTTTAGAATCTCAGAGGACTCCACTCTAGCCTGTTTCAAGTTTTTAATGTATAAATTTTAACTGTAATACAGAAATATTGGTTTGTTTACAGCATAGCTTACTCGCAGATGATCTTCCAAACGACAGGCAATGTCATAAAACACTTTGACATTAGTGTTTGAGTTCTGTTCCAATAGCTTCTTCAAAAGAAAAACAGGATATCCCAACCTGATTTACATAAAGTTAAAATGAAAACTTGAATAAAAAACTAAAGCTTTCTTAAATATTGTGTGCATTCAAATTCATATATTGTGTGCATTAAAATTCGAGATTAAAAATTACTGAAATAAACCATACCTCTACCCATGCTTTAAGTCCATGAAAACTCATGGCGACAGCAGCATACAAATATGCCTTTAACATCAAGCTTTTTGTTCTTGGACTTGGATCGAACTTTATCACCCGCTTGGAAATCACTGCGGTTCCTAAAACGTGCAAAGATTAAACATGTGTTAAACAACATTACCAAATAAATATAACACTATATAAATATATATATATATATATACTTGGGTATGTTTGTCTTTATCACAGTAGTTGTCTATAAAGGTGCTTGTCTCATCATCTTGTAAAAATAACTTTTTGTTGTGATGGGGTTCAGTTTTTTTTGTACCTGCTGCAAGTCTTCTAACAAGACCGAAATTGCCATCAAGACAATATGTATCTTCACAAGTTGGGTCCTACACACACAGAAACAATTTTTATGTTATTGTCCATACATTTATTGATGCTGCTATCACTTAAATGACCCCTTTGCAAGCAGGACAATTAGTGCCATCGTCAACAGCTCCACACTTGCTTGGGAGAGTGTGACTGAGTTGATAAATGTGATGACGGTAGGATTCCAAGCTTTCATTCAAAAGTATCTTAGAAAGATCTTTAACCTTGAATATAAAGAAATAATAGTATGATGGTACTTCCTTGGATGTTGGGAAATGACAGTCATTGCCCACAATCATTTTGAATGTTCCATTTAGATCTTCAAGGGGCCTAGTCCAGGGATACAACCGTCTAGTTTTCTTCGCTAGGTTGGCAGATCATTAAAACCACCCAGCCAGACTCTTTAATTATCAGTAGCGGTAGTTTATTATTAATTAGCAACAGTAGGGTTCAATCATGCAACTTTTTATGTTGACAGTTCGATGCACCACCATAAAGGATGTTGTCTAAACAAAGAATTCGTAGAACTTTAAACACTTACATATGATTTGTTCCAGGTATTAGGTCAAATCGTTGAGCAATGGCATTGCAAAAACCCTCTGTAGAAATGTGTTTTTCAAGACTGAGAACTCTCAGCCATTCCATCAACTCTACACTGACTGCAACGTTTGGGTTACAGGGAGAACATGGCCACAATAAATAACGGTACAAGGTTTCGGCCTCCCCCTCACATAACCAGAACATGACGCTGACCTTATGCTGATAACCTAGAGCAGAGCAAAATAAATGCATAAGAAATCAATAATCATTATATATCCTTTATAACATTATATATGTCATACATAAATGCAGTCCTTTACCACTTTAACTGCGTAGGACGAGATTGAAGCGTTGCTATTGTTAGCTCGACTCATTAATGTATTTTAACGGTATTTAATATAACGGCGAATATGAATATAATATTTTTTGGAATAGATTCATCTGAAGGAACCGCCTGGAAATATCAATGTGTAAATAAACAAAAATGGTACAATATATTGCAACTAAAACACGGACCTTTACAATCTATAAGTGTAAGTGTTTTGGCGTATAGTGTTGTACAGTCATGACCCGCTCGCTCCAACGTGAAAACTTGCTTCCGCTCCATTTTGATGAACATGTTTTGTTTCCATATATCGTCGATCTTTTTTGGTCGATGATGCCAAATGTGGGAATGTACTGCTGTCCAACAATCTTCACAGTAAAGAGCACTCACTCCACAGTCCAAACATCGGGATAATTTCTTCAACCTCAGAAAAACAACAAACACATTTGTCACTCATAGGTTTATACAAATTTATACCGATACTACACAACCTTTTTTCCAGTACCCGCCATCGTTCATTTAATTGTATGCGTTTGTCTGCATACGATCTCTTACCACCTGAAGATGTAACCAGAGGAAAAACTTCCTTTGAAGTAGCACCAGTCTCACTAGATGAACATGGAGGCATAGCACCAACATCACCAAAAGCTTCCATAAATGAAAGCTTTTGTGGCTTCTTCCCTTGCTGCCGTACCCTGAAGAGGTCACTCACTTTTCGTTTGATCTGTTGTAAAATAATAATTAAGGGAAACTATAGGATATTCATGTTTTATCCCCGTGCTGTGAATGGAAAAACACAAGAGGGCGTTTTTACACAGGCAATCTTCAGATCACCTCGTGCCGACCGTCAAGTAACCGGAGCTATGGTAGTGTGTTGTATATGTATGATTAAGACGTTGCTACCGCACTGTTTTAGTTTAACCCAATAATCGACTTCGATACAACGATCTTTCGGCTGTCTTTAGATCAGTGGGGAGGTACCTCTGAAGTGTGACTGTGGGTTGTGAGCATTATGTTGGTTGTGTGCAGTATGTGGGTTGTGTGCATTGTGTTAAAATAGGATGTGAATTGTTGCAATTTTCGGGAAAGATCAATTGATATGTTTTACATATGGAATGGGGAGGTTTAATTTAGGGTACCAGAAGAACCCATTTTGGATGTAGAGGGGATCATACTGGGATGGGGTAAAGATCAGTTTTGGATGTGGGGAGAATCATGTTAGGAAGCGAGGATGGTTATATATTGGGATGCGGGTAGGATCATATTGGGATACTGAAGGGATCATATTGGGATGCGGGGAGGATCAATTTGGGATGCGGGGAGGATCATAATGGGATGCTGGGAGGATCAATTTGGGATGCAGGGATGGTCAATTTGGATGCGGAGAGGATCAAGTTGGGCTGCAGGGAGGATAAATTTGGGATGGAGGATGGATCAATTTGGGATGCGGAGACTCGGGGAGGATAAATTTGGGATGCAGGGAGGGTCATATTGGGATGAGGGGAGGATCAATTTGGACACATGCACACAACCCACATCACTGTTTACCGGAATGATGAGAAGTATGGCAATTGCACGCGCGATCACTTTTTTAGGAAAAATACCCCACGGGTTTGTCCTTTTGCAGTAAAAACTCAAAAAAGCCTATTTCTTTCATGGTTTACCTTGGCTGTTTGTATAATGTTTTGCTGTTGTGTATGTGGTGCATTTAATGTCTGCTGTTATTGAAACTGAGCATTAGCCTACTGGTTGAGTATACC